>CM033644.1:51004656-51062905 GCA_019512145.1 Engystomops pustulosus | reverse complement strand
TAGGTATGTCATATAACAGCACTGCTTATACCTCTAGTCTACAGGTAAGTCATATTTCAGTACCCATTGTACCTCTAATATTGAGAGAAATTAAAAGGCATAATCACACATTCAGGCTTTGAAGCATTTTTTAAAGGTGGAGAAAAATCTATACATTACTTATGTGTTTGGTACTGCAGAGCAGCTCTGTTAGTTTGAATGGGACTAAGCAACAACCAGGCAATGGGACCCCTTTACTTAAAGCCGGAGTTTTGCTAAAACTAGAGATTCACAGCAATAGATGTAGGATCCACACTTGGTTCTATTGCAGATATATTTAGTTTTCCTTGTCTTTTGTGGGTTGATGGTTAGGATGGTAGAAACTTTCAGTGTGTGGATGACTTTCCCCATGTAACAGGACACATAGTGGGTGACATGACACAATGACATTGTGCAGCTCATGGTGATGTGACATGCAGTGATTGTCACCTCTGGCTGATCACATATCTCTGACGGATCAGATGTGTTAGTGCAGTCATTTATGAGGGAGTATGGTTTGAACAGGGGTTTGTGACACTTGTGTATAACTTGTCAGCACCGTGCACGCTGCCGGCTCTGGGACAATACATACATGTGGGTGTAGTAGTCGGGGATCGGTGACCAATTAGAAGTAAGGCTGAGGCTGGCGCGGGTCCTGCGCCTTGTCCTTATTACAGGGGGCGCCTGGATATCTGTGCGGTACCGCGCGTCGTCCGCACACATACACACCAGACTGCGTTTTATTGTTCTGCATTAGACAACAAAGAAACGAGTTGGTCTCTTTCTCTCCGCTGAGGGGGCGTGGCCGCGGGGACGGTGCGGCCGGGCCAGCCCCGCCCTCTCCAGCCCCGTGCTGCCAATAGCAGGCGCCTTCCCCGGTGTCAGCTCCATTGTACTGTCAGCCCTGCCGGTGACGTCACGGCCTCTTATCCCCCTCTAGTGCCGTCTGGCTGCAGTGGCTCAGACAGGAGGGGAGGAAAACGCTGAGTGAGCCGGGGAGGGGCTCCTTAAAGAAACGCTGCCATCTCTGGCATATTCCGGCCACAAAGAAGTCGGGGAGCAGCTCCTGCACCCGCTGGATACAAGCTGGGGGGACCCCCTGACCGCAGTGCCCGGAGAGGACCGCCGCAGCCCCGCTCCTTCCCACCGCCGCCGCTGCTCGCCTGCCGCCGGCCACCTCGCTTTCCTTTGTGTCTGCAGCCTGTGCCGAGGCGAGCGGAGCGGGGGAGCTGACCATGCCCAGCTCGCTGTTTGCAGACATGGAGAGGTCCGGGAGCGGAGGAGGCGACACCCTGGACGACCAGCGGGCTCTGCAGATCGCCCTGGACCAGCTGTCCCTGCTCGGGCTGGACAACGATGAGAACTCCATGTACGACAACGAGCCTCGCAAAAAGAGCGTCAACATGACCGAGTGCGTCCCGGTGCCCAGCTCCGAGCATGTGGCTGAGATCGTGGGCAGACAAGGTGAGAGGCTGCTCTATTGTGTGCACGTTGTGCCAATGCTGGAATGTGAGAGGCAGACAAAGGAGTGCGGATCATGCCTGCACCATCCTCTCCATAGGCTGCCCCTGCCCTGCTCTCCATAGGCTGCCCCTGCCCTGCTCTCCATAGGCTGCCCCTGCCCTGCTCTCCATAGGCTGCCCCTGCCCTGCTCTCCATAGGCTGCCCCATCATGCTACAGTATGCCCCTACCCTCCTCTCCATAGCCCCATACTAAAGGATGCTCCTGACCTGCTATCTATAGGATGCTTCTGCTCTCTTCTCCATAGCCCCATGCTACAGTATGCCCCTGCCCTCCTCTCTGTAGCTCCATGCTCCAGCATGCTTCTGCCCTGCTTTCCTCTCCATAGCCCCGTGCTACAGTATGCCTTTGCAACAAGCAGTGACACCTACATAACCAAGGGCACTGCTAAAGGGGGAAGCTGGGGAGTGAACTACCTGCAGTGCCAACACAGCACAAAGCATGAGGAGGATGCACAATACAAGCATGCAATGCCTAAGTGTAGAAGAGGGCAGGAGCTGGTGGCATCATATTGTTTTGGGTTAAGTAGAGCAGGGCACAGGCATCCTGGTGCATGGTCCTATGTACAGAGAGCAGGCGGGGCATCCTGTAGCATGGGGCTATGGAGAGGAAAGCAGGGCAGAAGCATGCTGGAGTATGGGGCTATGAGAGGGGGGCAGAGTCATCCTCGAGAGGAGGAGGGCAAGGCATACTGGCACACGGGGCTAGGAGAGGAAAGGGCAGGGCATCCTGTAGCATGGGGCTATGGGAGGAAAGCAGGGCAGAAGCATGCTGGAGTAGTTTTGGGGCTTGGGGGCATGGAGAGGGGGGGCAGAGCCATCCTACAGAGAGGAGGGCAAATGGCGCATAGTCGGTAGCGGGTGTGATTTTTCGGTTTGTGGCGATGGAGAGGGAGCTTAGGGGCAGAAGTTGCTTTCCTCTCCATAGCCCCATGCTACAGGATGCCCCTGCCCTGCTTTCCTCTCCATAGCCCCGTGCTACAGTATGCCTTTGCCCTCCTCTCTCTGTAGGATGACTCTGCCCCCCTCTCCATAGCCCCATACTCCAGCATGCTTCTGCCCTGCTTTCCTCTCCATAGCCCCATGCTACAGGATGCCCCTGCCCTGCTCTTCTGTACATAGGACCATGCACCAGGATGCCTGTGCCCTGCTCTACTTAACCCAAAACAATATGATGCCACCAGCTCCTGCCCTCTTCTACACTTAGGCATTGCATGCTTGTATTGTGCATCCTCCTCATGCTTTGTGCTGTGTTGGCACTGCAGTTAGTTCACTCCCAGCTTCCCACCTTTAGCAGTGCCCTTGGTTCATGTAGGTGTCACTGCTTGTTATTCCTTTTGCTGTTCTATACGTCTTTCAGTTTTTACACCAATTTAAGTGTGCATTTTATCCCATTTGCTACCCAGGTTGTAAAATCAAAGCTCTGCGGGCGAAGACCAACACCTACATCAAGACCCCCGTCCGTGGGGAGGAGCCTGTCTTTGTTGTGACTGGGAGAAAGGAAGATGTAGCCATGGCCAGGAGAGAGATCATCTCAGCAGCAGAGCACTTTTCCATGATCCGAGCTTCTCGCAATAAGAATGCTTTAAATGGGGGGTCAGTGCCTGGACCTCCAAACCTTCCTGGACAGACCACAATTCAGGTGCGGGTGCCCTACAGAGTGGTGGGTCTGGTAGTGGGACCTAAAGGGGCTACAATCAAGAGGATCCAGCAGCAGACCCACACGTACATTGTCACCCCCAGCAGGGATAAAGAGCCAGTGTTTGAGGTCACAGGAATGCCAGAGAATGTGGATAGAGCTCGGGAGGAGATTGAGGCTCACATTGCTGTGCGCACTGGAGGGCTTATAGAGCTGACCGATGAAAATGACTTTCACGCCAATGGGACTGATGTGGGCTTTGATTTGCATGGCACAGGGAGCTTATGGAGCAAACCCACTCCATGCGCAAACTCCGGCACGGGTTCACGTAAGGCTTTCTCCAGTTACCGCAATGACAGCTCCAGCTCCCTGGGCAGTGCCTCCACTGACTCCTACTTTGGGGGCAACAATGGCTCTCGGCTGGCAGATTATAGCCCTCCCAGCCCTGCCCTCAGTTTTACCAACAATGGCAACAATAACAATAACGTGAATGGCAATGGATATGTATATGCCAGTGAGAGCGTTTCTCCTGACTGCACTGAGCTGGCCTTTGACTCTGCTTTTGACCCTGCGCCAGCTCCTCCTGGCACTGCTTTGATCTGGTCCCAATTTGAACGCAGTGGCACAAATGGTGTCTCCCAATCTCCCCCTTACCAAAACAATGCCAATGGGTTGCTGTCTAACAGGAGGCTCAATGGTGTGGGCTGCACTGCTCCGCCCAGGCTCTCTCCTCCCTTGCATGGAAGCAGCGTGGTCCCTGAGCATCCTTTAGCGCGTAGGGTGCGCAGTGACCCTGGAGGTGGCCTGAGCTACTCTGCCTACCCTAACATGGGCTCTGACTCCTCATCTTCTTCCTCGTCCTCCAGCAGCAGCAGCAGCTCATCATCTTCCAGCTCATCTTCCTCTTCATCAGGCATGAGGAGGAAAAGCAGCCGCGACTGCTCCATCTGCTTTGAGAGTGAGGTGATAGCAGCCTTGGTACCCTGCGGTCACAACCTATTCTGCATGGAGTGTGCCAACCGCATCTGCGAGAAGAACGAGCCTCAGTGCCCAGTATGTCACGCAGAAGTCACTCAGGCCATTCGCATATTCTCCTAGGACACTCAAGCATCCTTCTATATTTCCGTACTATGAATAGAAACACATGCCCTATAGCTACATTCCCACTTGTATGGTGCCATACATGTGTGATTGTGTTTTGTACATATATATATTATTTACCAGAACCCTTAATATATTAATATATTGTAATATATTAATATGCAAATAATATATATATAATAATGTGATGTTGCTTATCTTACCCCCTCATTCTTTGTACGCTTGAGGGGCTCATATATATTAATGTCTTTGTAGTAGCCTTTCATTCTTCATTCTAAAGGCAAACAATTGTTTTATACAGGGGGCCAGATGTCAAATAGTAACTGCATGTCTCATTAAACGAGCCCCCCCGCCTTTTCCCTTGGGTTTTTCTCAGTGGTACCCACCCCTGCTTCATTATGTAAATAGCTGGCAGCAACCAATTTACATGCAGCCCCCACTCCAGAAGCAATATTGATTTGTGCTGTCTAACATTTCTGCCATGTGCAGTGGGGCCTGTGGCCCTGTCTCAAGACAGTCTGGATGTTGTCACATGTTCCAGTTTAACCCCTTCTGTGCCAGGGGCAATATGCTGTTTTTGATTTTGGTTGCCTCTGGGTTTGAAAGGGTTAATTAGTGGTGGCAAGGCCTGGAGTTGTTGAGACAAGGCCTTTTGCAGTGGTTTTTTAAAAAAAAAATTGGTTTCAACCTTGCCAAGTGGGAATGTGGCTTTAAAGCTGCAGTATCTGCACATTTCTTTGATTGTTTTTTTACTTTTTTTTTTTTTTTTTAAAGGGAACTTGCTGAACACTATCCCAAGGCCATTTATTGTAGCTGGGGGAAGATTCCTACGTCTTATTGCATGCTCTGAATATGAACAAAGAACAGCAGTTTTACACTGTACAGTACTTTCAAAGACAAATCTTCCAAAATATATATCTATTTTTTTGTTACGTTTTTGTTACGTGTAGCCTATTAGTTGATACAAATATTATTTTGACAAGCGGAGTTATTTTTAGACTTTTGAATGAATCTTTATTTTATTATGATTTTTTTTAAGTTCATTTAGTCTTCATTTTTTTGATTAATTATTATGTTTTTATTTCCGGAGATGAATAATGGGAAAAGAAACTCCTTAGAGAACCCCATGATACTGCAGCTTTAAGAAAGTAATATTAAATTGTAACATATCTTCTATAAATATATAAATATATATAATTATAAAATGGTTTTAAGAAGACGAATTGCATTAATACAGATTTGAAGTATTTTATTCTTTTTTGACTTGAAAAAATTATATTTCATATTGCAAAGATGTTTACAAGTATTTTAATTTTAAGTTCAGTGAACTTTTTTTGTAGCTGGGTTTAAATATTTTATTTTTTAGTATGGCCTTCAGGCAAAGAACACTGTATTATTTTAATATCACACAGGTGAAGTGAGGGTGGGAGAGGGGAGGGAGGGGTTAAAAAAAACACACACAACCATAAACTGCAAGTGTTTTGAACAGTATTGTGTTGGGATAGAGATTTTTTTTTATAGGTTCCTGGAAAAAAAAAACAATGTTTTTCAATCTCTGCTTCACCCAGCGTCTTTTTCTATTCCGTGATATAAAGCCTATTTTATTCTATATTATTACAAGAAAAAAAATTGATGAAATGTATGAACATATGAAGCCAACTCGAAGAACCGTTGACTCCTTTCTAGCATTTGTATAAATAGATTTCAGTGGAGATTACAAGATTCTGTTGCACCACTCTAGTTTAGTATTTCTATTTTAATACATTTTGTTTACTACTTGTTTATGTATATGTAGGTGATGTTACTTGAGCGTAAATGTACTTTACTGAGCAAAGTTTAAAAAGAAAAAAACAAAGTATATTTTATTTTATGATAAAGGGCCTTTAACCTCATGGTCAAAAAATACTAATATTATATTTGCTGAAACAAGATTTGAAATTGTATCAAGAGTTTTATTTTTCTGACATTTAAAGTTCTACATAAATAAAGGTAAAAACTTAAGTAATGGTGCTACTTCATGTTTTTTTTAAGTATTTCTATATAAATCAAATAAAATATTCCAGAAATGATGGATTGCTTTGTTGTGTGAGTTGATCATCAGCCTTACTTGTTCTTTTGGCTATATATGTGAGAGGGGGATGTATAGAATATATATATTACACATTCCTAGATGTATGTGTAGTGCAGCAGGTAAAAGGTTACTAAGCACAGTCCAATGATCTGCTGCAGTCAGTCAGATTTGTACAAGTGCCAAATATCTGGTTACCGGGGGTAAAAGCACATTGCTGTACATCATTTATCAAACAGACGCCACTGCTCCTCTTTGTGTGGTACCATCTGTGGGTGTGTGTTTGGGACCGTCTGTGGGTGTGTACGTGTGTGTATGTGAGACGCATGAGCATGTTATCTCAGATGAAGCAGAGCTGAGGCCAAGTTTGTCATTTGGCACAATTTTAAGGACATCTGTGATGGGTTTTTTTTTTTTTTTGCATAGGACTGCAGCACAGATGACAGACGTAACTCTATACATTTGCACCCAGGGATATTGATTTGGCTTTTTGATGGGCACAGCATGACATGCGTGATTGTTAATAATCTTCATAGTGGTTGGTGTATGAAATGTATAACCATTTTGCATAGTAAAGGAGATCTGCAGCACTGACGCCAGCTATGGGCACATCATGTGTCCCGCTCGCTGGTTTAGTACCTTTTTACTCTGTTGTCGTCATTTTCTGGAGTATGTGGAGGCCTTATTTAATGCAAAGGTTACATGGTGTGGGTTTGAGGAAACACTTGCTTGACATAAATGTCACAGAATTTGAAGTATGCTCTTGTCGTTCTGACCTATATATATGATGTTATAAATGTACAGTAATGGAAGGAGGCATGGGGAGCGGATGTTTTCTATGCTGCACTTATGAATGGGTTAATATTCTCTATGGGTGACTGTAGAGCAGCTTTCTGCTGTCCTTTTTATGATGCATACATCTATCTGTATATACATTGAATTTGTCTGGCTTTTCTTTTACTCCTGTTAATAGCGGTATGATTAGATGTTAGACATTTCATGCTGCCATTATTGATTTCATTCTGTGTATTATTGCCATTGTCTTGGCTTCTGCATCCTGTTTCTTTTGATGGGGTCTGTATTGTGTGTCATCTACGCCCTTTGTTGTCACATCTTTCAAGCTGCAGTGCTATGGCAGACATTCCTCCAGTATATGTGAGTATGGAAATGCTGGTTCATTGTAGCCCTTGCAAGTTTATCCTCTATAAGGTGAAATGGTGTCTGATACTGAATTTCTTTGCACTTCATACACCATACAGGACTTCTTCACCTGATCAAATTGGACTTATTGGGGGAGATTTATCATAAGTGCCCATAGCAACCAGTCAGAGCTCCGCTTTCATTTTCCCAAAGCTGCCTATAAAATTAAAGCTGACCTCTGGTTTAAATGGGCAACTAGAACAGTTTTACCTCAAAAATGTGATGATAAATCTCCCCCATTGTCTCCTTTTGTTATCATCCTCCTTAGAGGGCAGTGCAAGGAGTATATTAAAATAATGTGCTTTTTAGGCTTTGCTTTTCCTTATTGGAAGATCTGGTTTAGTACATCCTTTGTAAGGAGGCCTAACTGATATCATGTGTTTATTAAATTGTGAATGAAAATACTTGGTATGTGTAAAAACCAGTTTCTATGGCATTTTGTGTTGCATGTCCACTAATCTCCTTGTGGCACTGGCCTTAAAACCCTCTTCAGAAGCCTGAGGTTGAAAACCATGGTTGTTTTCTTCGAAAAACCGCACCACACCTGAGCTCCATTCAATTCTAGAAATTTGAGTTGCTGTACATGCAAAACCATGGTCAGGTGTGGCGCTGATTTTGGAAGAAAGGCACACTTTTTAAATCTCTACCTGGGGTATCTGCATGGCAGCCAAAATAAGAACACTGCCAGCTCCCACAGGTATTGCCACCCACCCCTCCAAAATTCTGGAATGAAGTGGTACATAACCCATAAGCATTGTTATAGAGCAATAGATTTTCCAGTCTGTAGATTAGGAAAGTTGGAGCTGTACTGGCAATACATTTTAGTTCATTAAGTGATAATTTTTGAGGGTAAGATATTAGATGTGACTATTATTGTACACAGCATCATGCCTGCAGGGTTTGCAGTACAAGGCTAGAACAATTCTTCTCTTGGCTTCTGTAATGGCATTTCCAGCTGCTGTTTACAGTTGTCAATCCCCTACACACAGGAAGTGAGAGGAGTTTTGAGGAGAGGTGTGAATTGTCCAAGTAAGCTGTCTGATCAAAGGGCTGAGGAGCAAGACCTCACAAGCCCAACACTCGTATTAACCGAAACCAACATGGCACATAACAGTGTAATTGCGCATGGCGAGAAACTGCTAATTGCGTGTCTATGAGGGGGTGCAGCAGGACGAACACTGGGAAACTGGTTCTACATCCTGGAGGAACATCACATGTCTACAACTACTAGTCCCACCAAGTGTCTGAGCTTGTTTTTGTATAAAGGACCATATACATGAAACTGTGTTAGCATAATTGGAATTTATTTTACCGGTTATCAAAAAATGATGGAGTAGATGTTCCCAAGACATGTCCCTTTAACAGTCAGCACTTATTTAATATCCTAAATCACAAACAACATTTTTCCATTTGTGTGTAAATGAAACATTTATTATACAAAACCAAATCCTGCAACTGTGTAATATGCATATATTTCTTGTTTCTCTGTTTGTTGTCAGAGAATAGAAACATTTCGCTTACATTATGGTCCAAAAAGCCTGTGATCCAGACTCCTAAAGTGAACATAAATTACTTCTGTCTGTGTCCGTAAGAGATTTTCAGCTTCTTAATGTGAACATGGATGTTTCCATTCACTGACAGCAAACAAAGATTACATGGTACGCTTGAATTGTGCTTTAAAACCTAATTTAAATGCAACTAGGAGGGCCTTGCCCCGATTGCATTTGCTTTTTCACTGAAACGCATGTGATTGGGAATTAGCACTACATGTTTTACATATTAACAGTGCAAAACACATAGTGCTAATTACCGATTGCATGAAATCCAAGCCCCTCCTAGTTGCATTTAAATTTTGTTTTAAAACACAAACGCTGTCTCAGTGATTCATGAAATCAGTTGTATTTCCATAACACTGAGGAAAATTAATGGAAGTGGTTGTGTCATTAACTACAAGACGGCTGTTATTGTTTTATCAGAGGGAGAGGGATCCACAAGTGCCTAGGAGTGATCCAAATAATTAAGGCGCTAGTCCAATACTCGACCATAGCTCTATTCATATAGAACACTTGGGGGGCACTTGCAGCCCCTTATTCTCATAATATATGGGGGTCCCAGTGGATCAGGTATTTGTATACTTAGAAGGAATGTCGTTTTAAATAAAAGGGTGAACACAGAAAGGCACTGAATGTGAAAGAGATGATGGGTTTTTGTGAATGTGAGTGGGTTTATTAATCTCTTCTGCATCTTCGTTGTCTGGTCTGTGTGCTGTGCTCACTAGGCATTGTGCTTGTAATGTGCTTGCTCATTGATGCAATGCCATCATTTCACATAACATTAAAGTTTATGTAAGAACACCATTGATTTTCTTGTTACAAAGTTGACAGTTAAAGGCTTGATCTATTATATAATACGTTATGATCAATTAAAAATCAATACAAATATATATTCTTGGCTGCCTTATGGGAACAGCTTAGTGACAGGCCTGTGTCACAGTACATAAAGTGGAGGTAATGCTGTGCTTTAGAAAAGCTTTTTACATAGACTGTTGACTTGCGCATGTGGGAAGTGTATGGCTGTCAGTGTAATCTCTACAAACACATTAATCTGCTTGGGAAGTAGCCTGGTGAACCTGCTGTATAAAAAGAACATTATTTTCTAATACTGTAAAGTATCAAGACCAGAGTGGAGCAGTAATCTGTAAAGCGTACCTTTATGTTGTGTGCTAATCACTAAGGCCATTGACTTTCTCACCTGAGAAACCACTAAAAGTGTAGTTCTAGTCACCAGCTTTATTGATAGGTTTAACGCTAATTCCTTATTATAAAATATTAGAGGGTTGTCATGTTTTGGCAAATGAATGTCTTTGTTTGTATGATGAAGAGTTATACAATTTTTCTAATATGCTTCTGTATCAGTTCATCACTGTTTATGAGAGTGCATTTACACGTTCAGTTTTTCAGATGCAGTTTTTGATTCCCAAATCAGGAATGGAGTAAAAGTAGGAGGAACACCTTTCAATTATTTGTCTCAATCCATTATCATCCACCCGTGCTTTTGGCTTCAAAAACTGCTTCTGAAAAACTGTGAAATCGCCCTCAGATCTTTGCTTGCTGTCATTCTATGGGATGCTTCCTCAATTTCCGTGGAAAGAAATCTGCCCATGGTCATGTGATGTCACACAGGTGCACGGCTTGTTATATTACACTGCTCTGCTTACTGTATGTGATACTAACAAGCCATTCACCTGTGTGACATCACATGACCATGGGCAGATTTCTCTCCACTGGAAGATAAGTCATGAAGCTTTCTATGGAAAGACAGCAAGTAGAGGTCTAGAGGACTGTGCAAACTAGTATAACTTTTCATTCTACAAACGAATATTGATGACCTGTGGAAAAAATGACCATTGTTCCAATTTCAGCAAATGAATAAACTTTATGTACAGTAGAACTGAGTGTTCTCAAAAATGGTTAAATACTTATGTTTGAGAGTGGAACAGTCTGTTTCTCAACTTAAATTTCTCTTTGCTTCCTTCTACACAAAGACAGCCTGTCATATGAAAAATATAGTCCATTTTGTATCATGTTATATAGCAGGTGGAACTAAGCAGATTGATGTATAGTATTGTGATACAAAGTCTGTATAAGCTGTGTGTATTTAATTTCAGCTCATTTTTGGCAGGGCCAGCATAAGGTTGCAGTAAACTGGAAATTTGCCCAGGGTCCCCTGTCCCGAAGGGGCCCCCTGCATGTATACACTTGTAGGCAGAGGATGTATTGTTGTTTTAATATCCCTTGGTTGAATACCTGGGTGAAGATGCTTATCATCTATCTGTCTAGTTATCTATCCTCTGTAGTTTGTCTATTTCATAGCTATATACAGTATGAAAGTATTCGGCCCCCGTAAACTTTTCTACCTTTTGGCACATTTCAGGCTTCGGACATAAAGATATAACATTGTAATTATTTGGTGAACAATCAAGTGGGACACAATTGTGAAGTGGAATGAAATTCATTGGATATTTTAAACTTTTGTAAAAAAAATAAATAAACTGAAGTGGGATGTACAATATTATTCAACCCCCCTTAAGTTAATACTTTGTAGCGACATGTTTTGCTGTGATTACAGCTGCAAGTCGCTAGGGGTATTAGGTTTCTGTCAGTTTTGGACATTGAGAGACTGAAATTCTTGCCCATTCTTCCTTGGAAAACAGCTGGAGCTCGGTGAGGTTGGATGCAGAGTGTTTGTGATCAGCAGTTTTCAGGTCTGGACTGTGACTTGGCCATTCTAGCACCTGGATATGTTTATTTGTGAAACTTCCATTGTAGACATCTCTTTATGGTTGGGTTCATTGTGTTGTTGGAAGGTAAATCTCTGTCCCAGTCTCGGGTCTTTTGCAGAGTCCAACAGGTTTTCTTCCAGAAATGTTGTGTATTTGGCTCCATCCATCTTTTCATTAATTTTAACCATCTTCCCTGTCCCTGATGAAGAAAAGCCCAAACCATGATTCTGCCACCACCATGTGTGACAGTGGGGATGGTGTGTTCAGGGCGATGAGCTGTGTTGCTTTTACGCCAAACATATAGTTTGGCATTGTGGCCAAAAAGTTTGATTTTGGTTTCATCAGACCAGAGCACCTTCTTCCACATGTTTGGTGTCTCCCAGGTGGCTTGTGGCAAACTTTAAACAAGACTTTTTTTTTATGGATATCTCTGAGAAATGGCTTTCTTCTTGCCGCTCTTCCATAAAGGGCAGATTTGTGCAGTGTAGCAGTGATTGTTGTCCACTTCAGCTGTGGATCTCGGCTGTTCCTCCAGAGTGATCATGGGCCTCTTGGCCGCATCTCTGACCAGTCTTCTCCTTGTTTGAGATGAAAGTTTAGAGGGACGGCTGGGTCTTGGCAGTGGTCTGATATTCATTCCATTTGAATATAATCGCTTGAACAGTGCTTCTTGTGATGTTTTTAAAGTTTTTTAAATCTTTTTGTATCCAAGTCTGGCTTTAAACTTCTCCACAACCGTATAATGGACCTGCCTGCCGTGTGTCGCTTGGTCTTCATGATGCAGAACTCTGAGACTATCACAGAGCAGGTGGATTTATACAGAGACCTGATTGCACACAGGAAGATTATATTTATCATAATCAGCCATTTAGGGCATTGGATCATTTAGAGATCCTCACTAAACTTCTGGAGTGAGTTTGCTGCACTGAAAGAAAAGGGGACGAATAATATTGCACGCTCCATATTTCAGTTTATTATGTTTTACAAAAGTTTAAAATGTCCAATAAATTTCGTTCCACTTCACAATTTTGTCCCACTTGTTGATTGTTCACCAAAAAAATTACAATTTAATATCTTTATGTTTGAAGCCTGAAATGTGGCAAAAGGTAGAAAAGTTCTATCTATCTATCAATTAATCTTCCATCTCTCATATCTTTTATCATTTGTTACTTTCTATGTATAATCTACTTTATATTTATGCATCTATAAATCTATATAATCTTTCATATTTATCTTCTTCTTTCAATCTACCTATCATCCTCCTATAAAACTCTCCTACAGTCCCATGCTACGGATTGTCTTACCATACAACTGTTTGTAATCTACAAATTGTACAGGGCTAAAGAGAGCATCATGCTGAATGTGACTGTTCATAAAATAGTTATGAACCCACTTTTAGTTTTGCCCACTTTGTCTAATACTGGCCCCCGATTTTGGGTTAAGGAATCTTAATCGAAAGCTATCTTGCTGACCTAAATTGAGAAGTTTCCTTCAGTGAGGATTCCCTAGAACTTATCTTACAGCATCCACAGCATAATAGAGCATAAAAATCCTGGGAGCTGGGTAGTCCCAGCACTAAAAGACACTAAAAATGAGTACGAAGGCAGTGTGCTTGAGTGGGTTGTTCATGTGTAATGCTGCACCTGTTGACTGATAACCACCTATGGCTCCCATTTATATCTCCAGTAGGCTGGTTTTTCTAGGACCTCCTGACATTTTTCAAACTGCGGTGTACCCTATTCCTGTTGCCCAGGGTATGTTTCTTTCCCATTATATTTTGAAAAAAATACTGTTTTTAATAGTATTTTTATTATGATATATATTTTTTCCTCTTTTTTTTTTTTTTTTTTTTTTTTGTGGAGTGCCATTTATGTAAACTCTCAACAGCCTACATATTAATAGTACATGCTAATATGACATAAAAGAAAACTCTCTTGCTAAATTAAATGAAACCTATCTTTTACTTCATTGAGCCAGCGCGGTAACCACAGCGCATGCACGGTGAAGCCCGGGTGTAGTACACCAGCTTCACTGCTCAACGTCACAGGGACTACTGGAACCAGGTATTATTGCACCTGGGGACTTTCTAAGGGGACTTTAAGATTAAGGTAACAATTTTCTTTGAAAATATCTTTTCTGAGTTTTTTTTTTTTTTACTCAATTCACCTCAAAAGTCAGGTTTTCGGCTTCCTGTTACCCAAGAGAGAGAGTGCATTGTGGGAGCTCTGATAGCAATACAGCTAATCTGTTAGCTCTTAGCAGAGCTTAACTCTATACATGTGAAAGTGCCTAAAGCATTTGTTAAGAAAAACAAACTTTAGCATATTTGATCACATTGTAATTGTAAAAAACCTGAACGTTCTTAACGACAATCGCTTGAAAAAGCACTAAATCATTGCTTCTGTTCATGTTTCATAATCTGTAAAATTTGTGTTTTTGAAACATTTCTTTCATTAGACTTTTCGTCTGAAATGCAAATACATTTTATGTCATAACTTCATTCATAAAAGCTATAACGTATTCTAGTCTGGTACAAGAATGTGTTGAGTGTTTGTTTGTTTCTTATATTTGTGTATGATTATTCTAGATAATTAATATCTCTAACATGTCGAAAGTGGGTAGGGGGCGTTTTGACGACTGAAAAAATTGGGGAGGTTTGTCAGAAGTGCCTGAGAGAAGAACTGTTCTAGTTACTCATAGCAGCTAATTACAGCTCTGCTTACATTTTCACACAGCTTTTTTAAATGTAAGCTGAGCTCTGATTGGTTGCCAAGGGCAACTGGAACAGTTCTGCATTCACCTCTGCAACACCTCTGATAAATCTCCCCCAATATTTTTATGAGAGCATATACAAGAGAGCAACAATGGTTTTTAGGAACAAGATTTCACACACTTTACACTCCATTTTGTCTCAATCACAATTTATGATAACTTTTAACACCGTTTCACTGTTTTTCCAATGTGATATTAAAGGATGCAAGATTTAATAGGATAGGGTGGGGCCTGCTGACAACCTACATACACCAAATATTGACTTGAATTTTAGTGCATAACATCAATTATATCTACATTTCGATGATTTAATTTTTATTTGACTCTACAATTTCTGCTGTAACTGTTGCTTAGGGGAGTCAGTATTAAGCAGGTAAAAAATGTACTGTATACTCTGAATACGATGAGCGTTACATTCACCTGCCTCTACTCGCCCTGTGCTCTTCACATCATTGTACAGTTATTCTTATGGCTAATCTAACTTTTCTTCTACTATACCTGCCTGCCTACCACTGGCTGTAAGTACTGATCTCTAACAGTCCTGCTCTTTTCTCTAAGTGAGTGACTACAATGATGTGCTGGGAACAGAGAGTAGTGTACAATGATGTATAGAGGTCATGTTATAGAACCTCCCTCCGACTTTAAACCTAACCCTATGAAAATGTATAGTACACGCAATACACACATGGACTCTCTAGCTTTTATTATGGTGCAGCTCTGTCTTTGTCTTTTCAAATGAAATTTTTTTTTTATAGTATTTTACCTCTATATACACAAGAAGATTGTACACAAAAGAGAAAGGCAGCCATTGTAAAGCTGGTACGATTATGTTTGATCTTTGCATATTTATGGGGCCTAAATTGATGATATTAGTTGTTTATCCTGTTTTCACACTACAATTGTCAATGCTTTTTTTTTTTTTTTACTATAAGAATCACTAGTTTTATAGCTCATCTACAAATGTGTAAAACAACCTTGGTTCAAATGCTTTTTCTTTATCTTTTTTTGTCTCTTTGTTCTCTGGGTTGGATGGGGGAGGCAAGGATTTGCAATAGAGAGTGTATGGGAGTGTTAGAGCCTGCACTGGCTGATCGGGGACATTGACAGCAGGGCACTCATGCATCTATGTTTCCAGTCAAGCAGAAAACAAGATTTTAGTTTATTGAAATTAGATAATGGGAAGAATACCGCCAGTGAATCGTTACTCCACATCCAAGCAAATATACATTTTTTTTTCTTTCATTCTTCAGACATAATAAAGAACGATGACCACTATCTATCTAGGTTTAACATGTTAATGCGTCAGTTTATTTAATGGATAAAAGCACAATTATGGTGCCATTAGCGACCTAAAATGTGTTTTACAGCGGTGAATGAATGTTGCATGGCACATTATTTCTTCACCTTTGGTGCTGCAGAATATCTTAACGTTCATTTAGTTTTTCAGTGACCACTATAACCTTCAACCCTCAGATTAAACAAGTTACATTTATGAAGCCTATGGAGAAACCATATTGAATGTTGTGATGGCCCAGGAAAATTTGCGAAACCCTTTTAATACATTGCTTCCACCTCCACAGCCATCAGCCTTATTGTGCCGTCCAACTGCTTCCAGCTCTGCTTACAATAGTTGGTGCTCTCTGTCAACTATTGATGGGATTTTTCTTAAGAAAAAGACATCTGTTCCTGGCTAAATCCTTTAAGTGGCCAATAACTTTTCTTTAACCCCTTCCTGTCAAGGCCGGTTTTCATTTTTGTGTTTTGATTATTTACTCCCCACCTTCAAAAAATCTATAACTTTTTTATTTTTCCATGTGTGGGCTTGTTTTCTGTGTAAAAAATTGCAATTCATAGTGATGGTATTTAATATTCCATGCCGTGTACTGGGAAGCAGGAAAGAAAATCCAAATGCATTGAAAATGGTGGTAAACACATTTGTGCCATATTCTTGTGGGGTTGGATTTTATGGCTTTCAATGTGTGCCCCAATTGACATGTCTCCTTTATTCTTTGGGTCAGTGACATCACAGGGATACCAAATTTGTATAGGTTTTTTGTTTTCATACATTTACAAAAATTAAAGCCTTGTACAAAAAAAAAAATCTTCATTTTGCCATTTTCTGGCGCTAATAATTTTTTTATACTTCGGTGTATGGAGCTGTGGTTGTGTTATTTTTTGCAATTTTAATGACATTTTAAATGCTACCATTTTTAGCACTGTGTGGCCTGTTGATCACTTTTTATTGAATTTTTAAAATATTTTTCAAAATGGCAAAAATGTGGCATTATTTAATAAATTAGCAAAAATATATATTTTTTTCTGTCAAGATGGGGCGCAGAGTGCACATTAACCCCTTAACGACGCAGGTCCTGGTGCATGGAGAGGGCTCGTGGGCTGAGCCTTCTCCATAGCCGGTAAGTCTTTGCTACATTAATACAAAAGACCAAAGGGGTGTAGCACAGCCCAAATGTGTGCGAGCCAAATGCACAATAGTCAACTTCAACAAAACCACAAGAAAAAGAGTGCATTCAAATGGCTCAAGGGGTATTGCAAAAACATCAAATTTTATTGGTACAAAAACAAATAATCCACGACATACTAAAAACATTTAAAATACAAAAATGTACATACCAAAACAATGTCCAGTGACCTGGTGTCGGTACACCGTGACTGCCTACTGTCAATCACTCAATAGGGATATTGTACCTCCCCAAAGAACAACCCTCAGGTTTCTTTGCTACATTAGGTATTGCCATGTCCAAAAATGCCACATCTATCAAAATACAATAAAATTTTTACTGCTTTTAACCCTGTAACGGAAAACAGCGCCCAAAGTTGAAAATGGCAC
The DNA here is from genome assembly GCA_019512145.1 of Engystomops pustulosus. Classification (NCBI taxonomy): domain Eukaryota; kingdom Metazoa; phylum Chordata; class Amphibia; order Anura; family Leptodactylidae; genus Engystomops; species Engystomops pustulosus. Next base: position 51,045,456 of record CM033644.1, on the reverse strand, counting down.
TTTTATGCCATTTTAAAAAATATAAAAAAAATCTAAAAAAAGAGATCACAAGGTCACACAGTCCTAAAAATGATAGAAATGAAAGTGTCATCAAAAGTAGCAAACAATGACACCACCCACAGCTCTGTAAACCGCAGTATGAAAAAGTTATTGGTGCCAGAAGATTGCAAAATAAAAAAAAATATTTTTGTACAAGAGGTTTAATTTTTGTAAATGTATGAAAACATTTGGTATCCCCATAATTGTACTGACCCAAAGAATAAAGTAGATATTTCATTTGTGGCGCAAATGCATTTTTTCACCATTTTCACTGCATTTGGAATTTTTCTCCCCCTTCCCAGTACACGGCATTGAATATTAAATACACTATGAAGTCCGATTTGTTACGCAGAAAATAAGCCGTCACATAGCTCTTTACATGGAAAAACAAAAAAGTTATATATTTTTGAAGGTGGGGAGTGAAAAATAGAAATGAAAAAAAAAAAGTCCAGGTCGTTAGGGGTTAATGAGCAAAAAACAAAAACCCTTTTCCGATCTTACCGAATACTTTCCGTACGTACGTACGTATTAGTGCTTTTTTTCACCAATTACTTTGACCTTTGTCATCCTTCCTCCCTCTCTCCTAATCTGCTTTCACTCCAAATTGTGTGCTGAATTCCATCTTGCTTGCAAAACAATCACAAAAGAAAGGGAGGAATGAGAGAGCCCATGTACAATGCGATCTGTCCCAGTGTCCATGTGTATGGGTGAGTAGTATACACAGCCCAAACATTGCCAGAGAGTGGTGTAATATAATACATCCATATAGTTTATCAATGACCGTGCCTAAAATATAGCGCCACCTACATCACTGATTGCAGTACAAAAGAACCAGTCACTCCTGGGTTGTTCCTAGTGAGACCTGGTCAGTACTGTAAAATATCTGAACACAGAGTAATAAGCATTCTTTATATGGTTCCTTTCAAATTTCTTTCAAATATGAAAACAACAAAGTTGTACAAGAGCCCCACTAAGTAACCCCACTATGTGCAGCATGATCTGTGGAGACCCTGTTGTAGTTTGCAGCTAAGTGACGTAATGGGTTAATCACTGACAAACTATTAAGCAAACAACATCATGACTTGTCAGATATTTCCTTCCATTGTCTTTTATGAGCAGTTCTGCTGCTATTTGTAGTAACAGGCGATGAATGTATTCAGCATGAAGATGATACAGTCCATTTTTATCCGCTCACTGAAGTAGCTTGGAAGATTTACTCGTTACAAGCAGATTTATGTGTCCGCACAATCCATCTGCTGAAGTTTTCTGCCAAGCAGAAGCTGAAGAATGATGGCTGTTACTCTGTAAACTATAGCCTGCGCTTGTGACACAAAAAAAAAGAAATAAAAACACTGTAATATTTTTGGGATTGTTTCTTTATGTTATATGCCATACACTTAGTATGAAGCACCATTAAAATGCACTTTTACATTAGTGCACCAATTAGTAAAACTGTAGGAAATCAAATTGTACATCTAATAATAATAATTCATTTTTACTTATATAGCACAATCATGTTTAGCAGCGCTAACAGATTATGGCTTACAAAATTATACATTAAGGTGTAAAATGATAATTGTCATTGAAACAATAGGAAAGACGTCCATGTCTGAAGATTGTGCAATCTATGATATGTATGGAAGGGAGGACAAAGGACGGGTGCTTGTGTAATGGTCCAGCCATTCTTTATAAGGCATCAAAATAATTATGCCTGAGTCAGTCCCCAGCTGCTATCTTGATGTATAGGATTTACAGAATTCAATGTGCAGGGTAATTCAGGATGATGTATAATGACATCAGCTTCTGACAGAGGAGAGAGATGAGATTAGGATATAGGATAGGCTTTTTAGGGCATGTTTGAGTCTTTGGAACTTGGACATTAGTCAGATGGTACTTTTTTTTGTAAAAAATAATTGCTTCCAAACTTACGTGCCAATGAGCTAAAAATAATCACATTTTGCCTGAAATGAGTTACGTTGAGAAGTTTAAGGGCTATCTGCATTTCAGAGCCTGCTTTCTTGGGCTCTGTAACATCTAGAACCATGCTTCTGATATCATTTAAAGAAGAGAATCCCAGTGCTCTCAGACTAGAATACCAGTTCTCTGGGCTTCCAGTTCTACAGCACAGCTGCGTATTTTAAGCTGATGTTCCCATCTGTAAAATGATACAAGGTTCCAGGGTCGGACTGGAGGTCCTAGGGCTTACCCGTGAAATTGATTTTGGGGACCCACCTACTGCTACATGGAAATGTTACCTTTTTCATTACGTTTTGAAAGGTACAGCAAATGTGTCTGACAAAAGCACATCACAAATCACATCTGTCTCATTGCTCTCTGCATCTTCATGATATTCAACTCAATCTGTGTCCGAACGAGGGACACAGAGTTGAAGTACCGGCACAGGCAACGGAGGGTGGGGGTCATCGTCCATTAGGGGCGGGCCGGGACCAAACTAAGTTGGGGCCCTCCAGTCCAAACCTGCAAGGTTCTGGGTTCTATAAAGCAAAAGATAGTGCCATCTGAAGTGACACTGCATGAAGACAAAATGTGGATCTTTACAACTTATCTGCATATCATTTTCGAAGAAATTTATGTACTGGTAAAAGTGTGAAATTTAGCATAAAAGAAAGAATTCTAAAAGGGGTATTTTATGCCTTATTTTTGATTTTTTAATTTTCTAACACGTTACCCCTCTGCAGTCTCTGTCTGCAAATTTGCAATTACAAGTACTTCTTTCTTCTCCTACACTCCAGTCTCTATCCCTTTCTGCATGTCATCTGACACTTGGGGAAGCTTCTGTCCATCTTGCTAGTATCACTAAGTTTTTTTTAGAGGAAAGCTTATAAGGAGGGAGAATGATAAGCTCTGAAATAAGTGAAGGAAGAAGTACTTTGCTCTTATGAGATTTTCAATTCTCTCGTGTTCATTGGTACTGTACTTGATATATGCACGTACCATTGCAAAGTTAGCAACAATTTATTTCTGTCTTTTAATATTCGTAAAGGGGTATTCGCACGAAGATAAGTTTCTTATATGTACTCAAGATAACAATATCACACATTCTCCAATTCACTATTAACAAAAATACAGTATTTGACAGATATAATTCCAACCTGTCTCTATTAGTCCTGGTGAGCACTATTTCAGTTGCCCCTGGACTGGACTCTGTAACTTCTGATTTAGGGTCGGGGGAAGCCATCTTCGTTTTCTGGCAGTGGAGCTAAGATTTCTGTCTCACTCTGTTCCCTGCACTCTAGCCCCTCCCATTCCAGGATGAAGCTCTCACTGATACACATACACTGACATCCTGCTGTGATACACAGACACCGAGTTCTTGGGGGCAGCAGTGTGAGGAGTGTAAAGCTAAAGACAGATAAGTTTTTTATCTGGGGAGAGGGAGGAAGACACAGCATATATATGCGTTGTGGAATTGCAGAGATGTAGGAGAGCTCATTGTGTGTAATAGCCATCTTGTGGACCTCATCATCTCTGATCTATCTCATCTTTCTTGTGTCAGATACTAGTACAATGTTCAGAAGCTAAATGAAAGTGTTAATAAACCTGTACCCTGATAATCTAACCACATTGTCAGCTCACGGGACTAGATGGATCATAATGTGTCTGTTTAGAGAATCCCCGTCCACACCCTGACCACCAAAGGAGCTAAAACAGCAATAAAACTGAGTAAAATTGTAAAGTAAAGGGTTAAGAATTTTAGAATATTCTTTCATGGGAAAACCCCTTTAATAATTTTAGGACAGGAATATCATCTTTTCTAATAACAGCATTCAATACCAATACTGTGCAACTCACTCCATTCTCGTGTGGTTGCTGTAGAACCTCTTTGGAAAGGAAGCGGGAGCTTTTTGCAGTGTTTAAATAATTAAACTTGCAGTAAAACAACTGTGTAGGGAAGCCACATAAAAAGACAAAGGGCCTTTAACAATGCCCAAGTACTCCCCATTATGTTGGGGGAGGAGGGGTGGAGTGTTTCATAGGACTGCACTGGATTTTATCTGAGTACTGGGATGGGTAAAAAAGTTTGCTGTTAGGATGATATACAATGACTACAATGGGAAACTCTACTGTATTATAGGTGTATGAGGGCAAGTTTAAATTAGTTAAAGTGACAGCTTCTTAGTTCCTTTTAGTACTGCCAGTTCAGTTTATTAGACCTGTGGTCCAGCTGGGGCACTCAGCCATTATACAGACATAAAATTTGCCTGTAATAGGCTAATGTGAAACCGGTTGAATATATTTTTTTAATCAATTCTTCTTAAAATAAAAGATAATGAAGCTTTTTAATTCAGCATTTTGCATGCCAGTATAGAAAATGTCATATTAGCCTTTGCATTTTACCTGCTTGATAAAGCTAATGAAAAGCCAATATGCGACGTCATATACAGTGTATATGAAAATAAATATAAAAAAGTAGGAATAACATCTCAAAATATATACTGTTAGTTCATTTGTGGTGAGGAAGTAAATACCCTAATTAGGAGAAAAATATCTGGCATATACTAGCACAAGCCAATTAAAACCTGACAATGTTGTCATCATTAGAGGCAACACTGAAAATTCTCCTCTGAGTACCACACACACAAATAGCCACAAAAACACTTAAATAATTAATACATCAAGCCCATTTACATAAACTTCACGGATAAAACAATATAATAAAGTCCCATGTGACTCATAAGCGAGACATTCAGGGAGATAGACTAATAGTCTGTACTCTCTGGTAGTATACTATACCTGCCTGCCCAAAGGTTGTACACACATATTATATTACTCTGTAAAATCTAGATACCAAGATTCAGTCTCTATTTTATAGTATTGGGTTAATAAATATCTGGCCTTGTACTATTGACTAGTCAATCAGTAAGAGGCTACAGTAGCACAAATCACAGACTTAATAAGTATGACTCCTATGCAATAATACAGGCAGTCCCCGAGTTACGTACGGGATAGGTTCTTTAGGTTTGTTCTTAAGTTGAATTTGTATGTAAGTTTGAACTGGTATACTTTATAATTGTAGCTCCAGATAATCTTTTTTCTTATCACAGTGACAATTGGATCTATAAAACTACATTACAGACACATTACAGACACATTACAGCTGATCATTGCAGACTGGGATTCACCAGAGGTCATAGTTTGCAGAGAGGCGCGTCTGTAACTAGGGGTCATCTGTAAGTCGTGTGTTCTTAAGTCGGGGACTGTGTAATTGTGTTTTAAATTCATCTCATGGATCTCATCATCTCTCATCTGTTTCATCTCTCTTTTTCTATGTGCCAGATACTAGTAGTATGTTCAGAAGCTAAGTGTAGGTAAACCCTGTACCCTGAAAATCTAAGCATATTGGCAGCTCCGAGCATCTCACAGCACAGAGGAATCCTCTGCTTGGAGAGTACCCACCCACACTCAGAATCACTGAGTTACAAAACTTGGAAAGTAAAGAAGTTAAAAATAAAATACATTTTTATTGTGTAAACATCACTAGGGGATAATTTGAGTACTTTCTTTAATGGGCAAACCACTTTAACACAATAAATACTATGTATCTGTTTATAGGTCAACATCTTTCAAGTGTCATTTTTTTAACTCATAGAGAATAAAGAAGGATTGGGTTTTTCAGAATTTTTTGTTTTGTTGGCATTATAGGCAGTATAGTGTACATTCACATAGGACATATTTGGTAAAGGGGTTGTGCGAGACCCTAGTAAACAAGTTTATTAAGCAGCCCTCGACCGGCTACATATATATTTTTATGGTCTCGGACAACCCCTTTAACTATTATTCCTTTTGGTTGGAATGAACAAAAACAGAATTCTTGAAATTTATTTTGTGTTATCCATTGTGAGATAAATATTGCTTTAATTTTATAGTGTGGATTGTTACAAATGCAGCAATATTGATTATCATTTTTAACCCTCTAATTTTGTTAGAATTAGTACAGGGTACAAAGGACATATTGGTTAACTTTTATTTCTTTTTGGTGAGAATACTTGCAATTTTTTGTGTCATTTTTTATGGGCTAAATATTGCATTCATTACATTGTATGGATTGAAACAAATGCAGAAATACAGATAATAATTTTGGAACCCGCTTTTGTTTTATTGTTAAGATTGCAGTACAGGCGGTCCCCTACTTAAGAACACTCGACTTACACACGACCCCTAGTTACAAACAGACCTCTGGATATTGGTAATTTATTGTACTTTAGTCCTAGGCTACAATGATCAGCTGCAACAGTTATCACAGGTGTCTGTAATGAAGCTTTAGTGTTACTCCTGATTCTTATGACAACCCAACATTTTTAAAATCCAATTGTCAAAGAGACCAAAAAATTCTGTCTGGGATTACAATGATAAAATATACAGTTCCGACTTACATACAAATTCAACTTAAGAACAAACCTACAGTCCCTATCTTGTATGTAACCCGGGGACTGCCTGTATTACAGTATGAAAGTGTATTATATACAACAGTGTACAAAAGTGTATTATATACAGACAGCCTTTAGGTCCTAATAGGCTGCAGCACATGGTAGGCTGGGTCATCAAAAAGATTGCCGGAAAGCCCAGCTATAAATATTTTACTAATATACCAACAATTTTTTTCAGTAATGCCACAGATGAGGCACTGCATTGTATTCAATGGATGAATCAGAATGATGCATGAATCCTGAATACTTTTTAAGAACCCACCATGATATTCTCTAAAATAACTACTTCCTGGACAATGCTACAAGAAGAAGAAAAGATCACAAGCAAAATTGATGATACAGGAAATGCACAGCACCTGGTACAGATGAGGGCTTATTTTTTGTGAAAATAATTTTTTATGTCGTTCACTATTGATTTAGATTTATTGTACAGATTGATACGGACGTGTTAATGCCACATATATATATTTTTGGTGTTTTTCTGTTTCATATACATTTATTTGGATTTTAAATGTAACTGGGGCGATTAGGGGAATTTTATTTAATTTAATAATTTTTATAATATAATTTTTACATTTTTTGATTTTTACACTCTTTTACACTCTTTTACACTTGTGTTCAAGCCCTTACACTGCAAAACATTGTATTGCAGTGTACAATGGCACATGCTCAGTTAGTTACAGCTGGGTCCTGACAGGAGGCGGAATATGTCGTGATGAGGAGCCACAAGCCGGACCCCTGGGTGCTGCATTAGATTCCCCGCTAAGCTCACCGGAGGGGAACACACTTACACATGGGGACACACATGGCATGTAAGGGGTTAAACAACCGGGATCACAGCAAGACACTGGAACTTACAGGACCCAATGTCCCGCAATCTTCTTCTGACGCACCGACGTAGAAAAGCGGAGTGTCAGAAGAAGTACTTTTAATAGATGACGTAAAAACCCTATACGGCGGTCATTAAGGGGTTAAAATATATACCTTTATAGCAGTAACCTTGAAACAGGTGCTGTGGATAGGACATAAATGTCAACAAAAGTACCCATTGTAAGCTCCCCCTAATGGCTGAATTCATCAAAAATCTTTAATTCTACGTTGAGGCAGGTGTTTGGATCTTAGTATCTAAGAAATTATTTTCCTACAGCTATAAAGATTTATTAGGTAATTAAACAATGCTATAAGTGGGAAAGATTTTGATGAAAAGAAGCAGAGGTTTTACTTCAAAGACAATCGTCCTGAATACAAAATAAAGAGTACAATACTTGCTCTATCCGGCTTTAGTCCACAAAACTGTCCATATACCCGGACCGGAAGCCGTGCGAAGCACACGGTCAAGTGGAGATGGAATGGGTGAGCACTCCTTACTAAAGATGAGCGAGCACTAAAATGCTCGGGTACTCGTTATTCGAGACGAACTTTTCCCGATGCTCGAGTGCTCGTCTCGAATAACGAGCCCCATTGAAGTCAATGGGAGGCTCGAGCATTTTTCAAGGGGACCAAGGCTCTGCACAGGGAAGCTTGGCCAAACACCTAGGAACCTCAGAAAAGGATGGAAACACCACGGAAATGGACAGGAAACAGCAGGGGCAGCATGCATGGATGCCTCTGAGGCTGCTTAATCGTACCATTATGCCAAAATTATGGGCAACAGCATGGCCATGACAGAGTGACCGAATGAGGCTGGATAGCATCTAAAACATCCAATAATTGACCCTGACACTATAGGGGGCGGCATGCAGAGGCAGCGGCAGCAGCGGCAGGCTAGAGAGTGTCATGGCGACATACCCTAAATGGACTCAGGCTTCAAACCAATGGGTGGCAGAGAGGAACCAAAGGAGGTGAGCAAGAAGCGCTGAAATGATTTCCTATGTGAACAAAAGGTTGACGGTATATCTAGTCGATAACACAGCATGGTGGCGACATAGTGACCAAGTTCCATAACGTATCTGGTGAAACACCCGAAAAATGAGCCTGACACAGCTCTTTTGATAAGGGGACGACATGTGGAGGCAGCCATGGAGACGACTTCCATGATTAAGAGCGACAGTATGGGGTATTCATATTGCGCTGCTATGATTGCAACTTCAGGTCTCCAGCATGGCGGCGACAGATGGGCCGAGTTCCACTATGTATCTGGTGAAACACCTGAAAATTCTGCCTGACACAGCTCGTTTGATAAGGGGATGATGTGCTGCATATCCTCTCGTGCTCCAGCGTCTGGGGTATAGAGAGTTGAAAGTTGCGCATGGAGACATTGGTGGACGCTGTGGAGGATCGTGGAGGCAAAATGGACAGGAAACAGCTGGGGCAGCATGCATGGATGCCTCTGAGGCTGCCTAATCTTGGGATGGAGCTGGCGGTCCACTGCCAGGCGAGCTTTCGCCTGTCCAAGCCCCTGTCTCTCGGCTCCTCCCCACCCAAAATGGACCTGGGGGCCAGAAGCGTTTACTTTGAAAAAATTATAATTTTCAAATAAGGCCGGGTCGTTTGAATATTTCACCTAGGAATAATGGAATAGCATAGTGGTTCTATTTTTAATTGTTTTTTCGGAAATGGTTCCATGATTAAGAGCGACAGTATGGGGCATCCATATTGCGCTGCTATGATTGCAACTTCAGGTCTCCAGCATGGCGGCGACAGATGGGCCGAGTTCCACTATGTATCTGGTGTAACACCTGAAAATTCTGCCTGACACATCTCGTTTGATAAGGGGACGATGTATGGAGGCAGTGAACTAGTAGTAGATTAAAGGTGCTGCAGTTAAAACTATGTTAGTTGGATCTTGAGATGGAGCTGGCGCTCCGCTGCCAGGCGAGCTTTCGCCAATCCAAGCCCCTGTCTCTAGGCTACTCCCCAAACAGCACTTCTAAGAACCTTTTGTATAAGATCAAGTGTAGTAGTGTTCTTATAAGTTTGGGTTATGGCAGGTGAGGGGAATGTAAACAGATGCGCAAGAAGCGCTGAAATAATATCGGTAAATGATAAAAGTTTGCCAGTATATTTTGTGGATTACACAGCAGGGTGGCGACAAAGTTAACAAGTTTGATGTGGAAGCCATGAAAACAACCCAAAATTCTGCCTCACACAGTTCGTTTGATAAGGAGACCATGTATGGAGGCAGCTATATGGACGACTTTTGGAGGCAGCTATGGCGATGACGTGTGGAGGTAGCAATAGAGACAACGTGTGGAGGCAGGTAAAAAGACGACGTGTGGAGGCTGCTATGGAGACAATTTAATTTGGATAGTGCCTGTATGTGGCAGTCCAAAAAAGTTTTCAAACCAGAGGAGCAGGTAGGTGGTCCTCCAGAAAAATTAAATAAATTGAGTGCCTGTATGTGGCAGTCCAAAAAAGTTTTCAAACCAGAGGAGCAGGTAGGTGGTCCTCCAGAAAAATGAAATCGATTGAGTGCCTTTATGTGGCACTCCCAAAAATTGTTTAAAACAGAGGACCGGGTAGGTGGCCCTCCAGAAAAATTAAATACATAGAGTACTATAGCTAGAGCCAGTTGGCCCTGGCAAAAAATAGCCAGTTTCCTCTGCTTTAGTGTACAAAGAGGAGGAGAAGGAGGACAATGAGGAGGAGGAGTGCATACATTATTCAGGTTGAGCTTCTTTCACCTGGTGGAGAATGAAAATCCGGAGAAATCCAGGCTTTATTCATCTTGATAAGCGTCAGCCTGTCAGCGCTGTCAGTCGACAGGCGTGTACGCTTATCGGTGATGATGCCACCAGCTGCACTGAAAACCCGCTCGGACAACATGCTAGCATCAGGGCAGGCAAGAACCTCCAAGGTGTACAGCGCCAGTTCGTGCCACATGTCCAGCTTTGAAACCCAGTAGTTGTAGGGAGCTGTGTGATCATTTAGGACGATGGTATGGTCAGCTACGTACTCCCTCACCATCTTTCTGTAAAGATCAGCCCTACTCTGCCGAGACTGGGGACAGGTGAGAGTGTCTTGCTGGGGTGACATAAAACTGGCAAAGGCCTTGTAAAGCGTACCCCTGCCAGTGCTGGACAAGACTACTTGTCCCGCAGAAGTAAGCCCTCTGCCGCTAGCGCTGTCAGAAGGGAAATACTGAATACCAAAAGGAAAACCCAATACTCGGTAAATACTCCTACTATCGATACAAAAACATGCAATACCAATGAAGATATATAGGACCACAGTATACTCTAACAAGTAATACTCATAACCACTTCATATTAGAATATATAATGCAGACTTTATTAATCAATATGGCCATCAAAAAAAGACATTAAAAACATAGAATAAAATCCACAGGAACAAGAGTGTGGCGATGGTCAACAGTATCCAGATAATAACAAGCATAACCAAATGCACATAGATAAATGAGAACACAGTATACTCAATTTTGGTTGTAATCCAGCACATTACCCACCCGGGTGTTGCATAGTACCATAATTGTCAGCCTATAGGTAAGGACCACCGCCACAGCACCCCTTATTAGATAAATGGGGAGAAAGAGAGTTTCTCATTTAATCCTTGAGGGGATGTCGTTGCTAGCTTGATGATCCATTTTAGGGATGAGAGTGGAAAGATTTTGCTTGTACCGTGAGTCCAGGAGAGTGAATACCCAGTAATCGGTGCTGGAATAAATTCTTTGAACGCGAGGGTCACGGGATAGGCAGCCTAGCATGAAATCTTCCATATGCGCCAGAGTCCCAACACGCAAGAATTCACTCCCCTCACTGGCCTGACTCTCCATTTCCTCCTCCTCCAACTCCTCTAACTCCTCTTCTTCTGCCCATACAAGCTGAACAGTGAAGGACTGAACAATGGTCTCCTCTTCTGTCTCGCCAACATTCTCCTCCTCTTCCTCCTCATCCTCCTCCACCTCCTCCGATATGCGCTGAGAAACAGACCTAAGGGTGCTTTGGCTATCAACAAGGGAATCTTCTTCCCCCGTCTCTTGTGACGAGCGCAAAGCTTCCAACTTTATGCTGACCAGAGAGTTTTTCAACAGGCGAAGCAGCGGTATGGTGAGGCTGATGATGGCGGCATCGCAACTGACCATCTGTGTTGACTCCTCAAAGTTACTCAGCACCTGACAGATATCAGACATCCACGTCCACTCCTCATTGTAGACTTGAGGAAGCTGACTGACCTGACTACCAGTTCTGGTGGAAGTTGACATCTGGCAGTCTACAATCGCTCTGTGCTGCTGGTAAACTCTGGATAACATGGTTAATGTTGAATTCCACCTCGTGGGCACGTCGCACAACAGTCGGTGAGCGGGCAGTTGGAGGCGGCGCTGCGCTGCCCTGAGAGTGGCAGCATTTGTGCTGGACTTCCTGAAATGCGCACAGATGCGGCGCACCTTTGTGAGCAAATCAGACAGATTGGGGTATGTCTTGAGGAAACGCTGAACTCTGAGATTTAACACATGGGCCAGGCATGGCACATGTGTCAGTCTGCCGAGTTGCAGAGCCGCCACCAGGTTACGGCCGTTGTCACACACAACCATGCCTGGCTTCAGGTTCAGCGGTGCCAGCCACAGATCAGTCTGCGCCGTGATGCCCTGTAATAGCTCTTGGGCGGTGTGCCTTTTATCGCCTAGGCTCATCAGTTTGAGCACCGCCTGCTGTCGCTTAGCGATGGCACTGCTGCTGTGCCTAGAGCTACCGACGGATGGCGCCATGCCCACGGATGGTAATTCGGAGGAGGAGGTGGAGGAGGGGTGATAGGAGGAGGAGGCATAGTAGGCCTTTGAGACCTGGACCGAGGTAGGCCCCGCAATCCTCGGCGTCGGCAGTATATGACCAGCCCCAGGGTCAGACTTGGTCCCAGCCTCCACCAAGTTAACCCAATGTGCCGTCAGCGATATATAGTGGCCCTGCCCGTCAGCGCTCGTCCACGTGTCCGTGGTCAGGACCTTGTCAGAAACGGCGTTGGTCAGGGCACAGATGATGTTCTCTGACACGTGCTTGTGCAGGGCTGGGACGGCACATCGGGAAAAGTAGTGGCGGCTGGGGACCGAATACCGAGGGGCTCGGTCTCTACCAGCCAATAGGGCAGCATCTCTTGGGCGTGTGGGTGGGTTGCGCTATACTTCCTTTTGCGCTCCAGCGTCTGGGGTATGGAGAGCTGAACGCTGGTGGATGCTGTGGAGGATCGTGGAGGCGAAGATGGGGTTTTCGCACGGGAGGTGTTTGGGCCGGGGTCCTGGGCAGGGGGCTGACTAGCAGATGACAAAGGGGAAGGAGCAGTGGTGTGCCCGGCCGAAGGTGAATGGGCTTGGTGCCATTGAGTGGGGTGTTTAGCATTCATATGCCTGCGCATACTGGTGGTGGTTAAGCTAGTAGTGGTGGAACCCCTGCTGATCCTGATTTGGCACAGGTTGCACACCACAGTCCGTCGGTCATCCGGTGTTTCTTTAAAGAACCTCCAGACTTCTGAAAATCTAGCCCTGGCCACGGGAGCTTGACTACGGGAAACATTTGGCGCTGATGCACCAGCTCTGGCCCTGCCTCTCCGTCTGGCCCCACCACTGCCTCTTCCAACCTGTTCTGCTATAGGACTCGCCTCCGTCTCAGAAGCACTGTGTTCACCCGGCCTATCAACCCAGCTTGGGTCTGTCACCTCATCATCCTCCGATCCCTCAGTCTGCTCCCCCCTCGGACTTCCTGCCCTGACAACAACTTCACCACTGTCTGACAACCGTGTCTCCTCATCGTCCGACACCTCTTTACACACTTCTTCCACTACCTCAATAATGTTATCATCACCCACAGACTGCGACAGGTGGAAAACCTGGGCATCGGAAAATAGCTCAGCAGCAACCGGACAAGTGGTTTGTGACTGTGGGAAGGGTCCAGAAAACAGTTCCTCAGAGTATGCCGGTTCAAATGCCAAATTTTGCTGGGAGGGGGCAGACTGGGGGGAAGGAGGCTGAGGTGGAGGAGCTGGAGGTGTGCTGATTTCGGTGACATGGGTGGACTGCGTGGAAGACTGACTGGTGGACAAATGGCTAAAAGCATTGTCCGCAATCCACGACATCACCTCTTCGCACTGTTCTGGCCTCAACAGTGCTCTACCACGAGTCCCAGTAACTTGAGACATGATGAACCTAGGGAGTGTAGCTCTGCGGCGCTCCCTTGCTCCCTCATCAGCAGGTGGTGTCTCACCCCGCACAGGACCACGGCCTCTGACCCTTGCAGTAGTTGGACGCCCACGTCCACGCCCTCGTTCTTTACCCCTAGCCCTCGGGTTAAACATTTTCCAATTAAACTTTATTTTTTTTTTTTGTGTTTTTTTATTTATTTATTTTTTAAACAAAACGATGCTATCCTATTGCTATGGCTAGTTTCTAACCTACACTGACAGCACACAACTGGATTTTGTGCTGTGCCTGATGACTTTGAGTTATAAAAAGAAATAAACGTAAAAAAAATAAATCAGAAGACGGTGCCTAATTCAAATCAAACCCCTAATAAATTGTCCCACTTCGGTGTTTAAGGTGGATATGTGTGTCACTAAGAGCTAATCACAACGGTCGCAAGTCTCCCAGCAAATTCCTCACAATATGGTACTAGCTGCACTACTAGTGGCAGCAAGCCCAGCCATAAGCAAACCAAAAAAAGTAAAATATAACGCTATTGTAGGCCTATATAAGCCGTTGGGGTTCTCCTATGGCTATTTTCTAGCCTACACTGAAAGCACACTGCTTTGCCAGATTACTTTGAGTTAAAAAAAAATAAACGTAAAAAAAAATAAATCAGCAGACTGTGCCTAATTCAAATCAAACCCCTAATAAATTGTCCCACTTCGGTGTTTGAGGTGGATATGTGTATCACTAAGAGCTAAACACAACGGTCGCAAGTCTCCCAGCAAATTCCTCACAATATGGTACTAGCTGCACTACTAATGCCAGCAAGCCCAGCCACCAGGAAACAAAACAAAGTCAAATATAACGCTATTGTAGGCCTAAGTAAGCCGTTGGGGTTCTCCTATGGCTATTTTCTAGCCTACACTGAAAGCACACTGCTTTGCCAGATTAGTTTGAGTTAAAAAAAAATAAACGTAAAAAAAAATAAATCAACAGACTGTGCCTAATTCAAATCAAACCCCTAATAAATTGTCCCACTTCGGTGTTTGAGGTGGATATGTGTATCACTAAGAGCTAAACACAACGGTCGCAAGTCTCCCTGCAAATTCCTCACAATATGGTACTAGCTGCACAACTAATGGCAGCAAGCCCAGCCACAGGCAAACCAAAAAAAAGTAAAATAAAACGTTATTGTAGCCCTAAGAAGGGCTGTTGGGTTCTTGTAGAATCACTCCTGCCTAACACTATTCTAATAGAACACCCTAACGCTTTCCCTGACCAGCAGCAGCTCTCTCCCTAGCGGCATCCAGACAGAGAATGATCCGAGCAGCGCGGGCAGGGGCCAGCCTATTCCAGGGTCACCTGATCTGGCCAGCCAACCACTGCTATCGATGTGTAAGGTATGTCATGCTGGGTGGAGTGCAGAGTCTCCTGGCTTGTGATTGGCTCTGTTTCTGGCAGCCAAAAATCACAACGGCGGGAGATGCCATTTTCTCGAGCGGGCGAAGTATTCGTCCGAGCAACGAGCAGTTTCGAGTACGCTAATGCTCGAACGAGCATCAAGCTCTGACGAGTATGTTCGCTCATCTCTACTCCTTACCATTCACATCTCAATAGGGAACCTGGAGGCAGCTCTGCAGTTAGGGCAGAAATAGGAACTGCTCTATCTTTTGTGGCGCAGCCGCCTGACTCGGTCACAGTGTGGTGAAGTTAATGGTGGTCGTGATCTGGACAAACTTTTTGCGGTCTCAAAAATGGGCATGTGAATTTTCTATACTTTACTATACCTTTACTATAGATCACCTCCAAAAAGCTTTTTATAACACCTGGAGACGCATTGATATGCATCAGAGCCTCCGTGTGAGGACATTTTTCTCACATATGTAGCTTTTACAAAGTAGTAGATGTCTATACTTCTATGAACAGAGCCATTGTGGGCACCTCTGGCTGTAGTAATTTGGATAGTTAAATAATTGGCAGCATTTCTGCTGGCACTGTCTATGTCACCATGAGTGCAAGTTAATGTTAGTAATCCTAGAAGGTCACCGCCATCTAGATGAGGAAGGCTGTCCCTAGACTGCTGTGGTGCAGAAAGCAAAATGTCATAATGCAATATAATACTATGATATGACAGGTTATGAACTACATGTATCACAGAAGTGGGGAAGGGTTTCAGCTGTTAGTAAATACTCTGAAAGGAAAAAATTAGGGAAAAATGTGGGATTGCAGGAAGCTGCTTCCTGGGAATATCAGTGTATATAAGTTTACTGGGTATATAGATGTGTGTATAATATACAGAATGTGTATGTGTGTTCACTCATGAGTATATAATGTATGTATATAAGTGCATAATGTACATGTATAAGTGTGTAATGTGTTTATATGAGTGTCTAATGTATGTATAGAAGTGCATAATGTGTGTGTTTGAGTGTATATATAGTTATGTACAGGGCCGGATTATGGGGAGGGCTCCTGGGGTGTGTGCCCCCGCCACTTTGGGTGTGCCACATATCATTGGAGCAGAATAAGGTAAGTAGGGGCTGCATATATCTATTCCTGGGGCAGTATATATGTATAACTGGGGGCTGTATATATGTATTTCTGGGGCAGTATATATGTATAACTGGGCGCTGTATGTATGTATTACCGGGGTGCTGTATATACGTATTTCTGGGGCAGTATATATGTATAACTGGGGGCTGTATATATGTATTTTTGGGGAGGTATAAATATAAAACTGGGGGCTGTATATATGTATTTCGTCAGGTTGGATGGTGAAATTTGGTAGACAGGTATCTTCATTTTTGAAAATGTAACATTTCTAAATTGCTTTAATAGTTGGTGAGAATAATGCATGCAGGTTCCCTTAATAAGTGTAATCCTAAAAAATGATCACGGCTCTCTCTATTTAATGTCCCTCTAATACTCACTGACATCTAGTTAGTTCATTAGATGTTCGGCTTTGATCTGTCATCCATTCCAAGCTTTGTCGGTGCATACTAAGGATACAGACAGCAGATTGTTCTGTGTTCACAAGACTTCAGTTATAAAAGGTTTGCAAAAATAAATTGTCCGCTCCCAAGTTCTGCACCTCTGTGTTACATTGTGTGGACTTGTTTCTTTTCTTTCCAAATTATGAAAATTCTAGTTACATTAGGATGGTCATACTGTGCAGCTCCACATAACTGTGCTGTATTAAGAAGCTGCATAAACTCTCATCCTCTAATAAATGTTGGAAGCTCAGATGAGTAAGATTTCCTATAATGTAGGCAGAGGCAGAATGAGGACGATGCTGAAGACCTAAGTAATATGAAACAAGGTTACTGCTAGGGAAATTTTGCTTGACAACCCCATTCATTAGATTCAGTGTTTTGTAACATCGCTGCTTAGTTGAAACTCGGTTGGCACTGTGCTGACAACCAAGTAAGGGGAAGGCCACTCGGCATTACATTCATGCATGCCATTCCTCATTTATGTCAGTGTTATTAATCAATGATTTTACAAAAAATAAACCTAAAAATTTACAAAACATTAAAATAAAATTACCTTTGTTCATACGTCTAAAAAAGTAACTACCTACTGTAGATGCACATCCAACTATGCAGGGTCTGCTAATATATCCCAGAAGAACATGTAGCCCTTGCACACATATCTAAGCAGAAAGGCAGATTTACAATGCAGCTGTAATGGGCTTCTGCAACCTGCCTTTAGTGCAAATTAGGTCCCTGGTAACAGGTTCCCACTAAGAGCACTTTTGAGCAGACCCAAACCCCAAGTTAAGCCCTCCTGCAAGTAAAGTGAGATCTCTAATGCCAGTGATATTTGCAAGTTAATGGGGCATATTTACTTACCCATCCGGAGGAGTTTACGTTGGCCAACGCGATTCACTAAGATTGTGCACCCGATATCCTGCATGTGTCGCTTCCCTGTTCAGGGCCACCAGAGTTCACCTTCTTCTTCCTGGTGCATGTAAGTGCTTGATCTTGCGACACAATTTGAAAGTGAAATCAGTCAAATCGTACGATGGCCCGTCCCCCGATTTCTGTCGCATGAAAGCTGCACCAAAATTTGATCATGTCTGACACAATCCCCTGTTAAACAGCTGTCACAGCGCAGCAAAACCCGAATACGTCACAATGTCCGGCAAAAGTGGGGCCACGGACCCTTAGTAAATATGCCCGATATATCAACACAGTGGCGCACAATTGTAAAAGCCCCTGCACCTGTTCTTTTCAGTGCAACCTGCTTGCACATGTCTTTATAATTGTGTTTCAGCTGCACTATTTCTGACACAACACAAACTTCTGCACTCAAAGGAGAGTTTCAGTGCATAGTCGGACCGTGCAACACATTGGGGAAGATTTATCAAGCTGTTTCATATCAGAATATTTCTATTTGCCCATGGCAACCAATCACAGCCCCCCTTTAAAATACTCATGAGCACTGGTAAAATGAAACCTGAGTTGTGATTGGTTGCCATGGGCAACTAGAAATATTCTGACTTTCAGACCGCTTGATAAATCTACCTCATACAGAATTGTGTTGCACACCCTACCTTCAAGGTGCGCCAAAAAAGTTGGTGCACTCTGTCGGTGCAGTGCAGGGGGCGCCAGATTCTTGAAGAACGTGTTCCACATAGCGTGAATCTGGCACAACCCTGCAGACTTTACAGGCTAATTGTACTGCTTTTGATTAATGTGGGCCAGTGTCCCTAGTTTTGTGTTCATAACTTCTGTTCATGTTATTTTCAATATAAATCCTTTTTGTATATTGTTCAATACTCAATACTTCTGTTTATTATCCTCTCTAATGTATTATCTTATTTCTTTTCATTTATAGCTTTGATATTTTATGTTTCTACAGACACAATACACAGTGAATTGAACATAATCAATTAATTAATAATGGTAGTAAGAAGCTTTTACTATAATTATTATTATATCACAATACTGTGGTAAATATCCCATTATATAGAAGATTACTTATTGCATTCTCACTGCAGTAAACATCATACATAATTGTGCCAGTCCCTGCACCACACTACTTCTAGTAAACTGTTAGTGCCAGGATTACTGTGAAATCTTCAGATTATTTTTTGACAGGCTTCCCAATTATGTGAGTGTAATGCAGTTCCTGACAGTATGCATCACCTACCATTGTTTTCGTTGTAACAATGCAGTAGTTCCCTTTAATAACTATCGGATAACAACTATGTAACATGTGTCAGTTCCTCCTCTTTGACCTTTTCATTGCTTGATCAATAATAGTTCAATTAAAGAAAACATCTCTGCCAACAAAAATTTTTATTGCTGTATTTCTGTGAAGATAACCACTGTCTATACACCATGTAAGATCATATTGGTGTCATAGAAGTGAGCTGGGCAGAGGGACAGTCATCTCAGTTCAGCTATCTGTGGATTGCATAAATGACCAGTCATTTGCTACAACAGCTATCACGGTGGACATGACTGGCAAAATAAGGCTTCTGTTTCTGATAACTGTATCTGAGGTGCCGACTTAGGTAGCATTTACAATTCTGCAAGGGCAGTGTTTCCACATGACTCAAGTTTTGACATCTGGACGTCCAAACATGTGAATACACCAAAGGTGCTCGCCTACAAGCCCATGCGCCACCAACTTTTTGAAGCCGTCGGCAGCATTGCTGGTGGCGATCGGCAGGAAAACTCCTAGCACTGATCGTGCGTGATACCGGTAAGCCTTTGCTGCAATATGCAGCAAAGACTTACCGGCTATGGAGAGGGCTCGGCACGCGAGCCCTCTCCATGCTCCGGGACCCGGCAAGTGCCATACTAGTACGGCGCGTGTCGGGAATGGGTTAAGCAAGAATGAGATGAAGATGTAGACAAATTGGGGCACATTTACTAAGGACCCTACACCAGTTTTCTGTTAGACTTCTCGCACATGTATCTAAGAAGTGTCCATGCCATATATGTGGCACATAGGACCCTACAGATTTTGTCATTGAAATGGGCATTCTGCTTCACAGTCGTACCGTGCACCACAATTAACATGGAAAGTCAGACAGAAGTGTGTTGCACGCCCCTTAGTAAAGAGCACTGCATCGGGATGGATTCATGAAAACAGGCGCCAGAAATTCTGAATTTGGCCCCCCCTGCACACTACACAGGCAAACTGAACATAGTACACACTGCATTTAGCAAATGTACTCCATTATCTTTTGAAAAATGATAATGTAAAAACAATAATAAAAAGGAGTTACATATAGGTGTGAACAATGAGTATTTTATTTTTCCATGCAAAATCTTCTTTTCCCAAATATCCTGCCAGATCTTCTAAGAGTCTCTGACCTCTTGATAGATCTGGACAGTGTCAATCCCCTGCCAGGTCAGACCTGTTTTACCAGGTCTGATTTGGCAAAGATTTCAGCTATAGTTTCTGCCAGTGCTCTGGTGGACACTATAGTAAATGCCCGTCAACTCTCTTGCCCGCCTGCATTCTTTCATGTAGCTGAGATTTAGGGCCCCATGCCTTTTTACCTTTCCTTTGTTAATGAGCATATTCCTGAGATATCAGGTCATAAAGGCTGTAGGGGTCCCATGACTTCAGTCCTCTTATGACTGTTGCTATAGAGCAGGGGTGGGCAATGAATTATCTGATTTTTTATTTTCTTTTTCACATATAAATGAGGCTGTCTTGAGTTACAAAAAGAGGCTGTTATACTGCAGATGGGGGCTCTACAGGAAACTGGGGGTGGGGGGTAAAGCAGAGGTCTACAGAAAGGGGGGCATTATCAGTGGTAGGCTACAGATAATGGGGCAGTATACAGTGGGAAAAGCGCAAAAAAGGTGGCACAATATAATGTGGAGGCCATAGTAAATTTTGGGTGTCATTAAGTGGGCAGCATTATACTTTATGGGCACACTAGGGGGTGGTGTTATAGTGGGGCAATTTTTTTCACAAAACTTGGGTGGTGCATTAGTTCAGGCTATCTTGGCTTCTAAAGAAATAATATGTGGTGATTGTTTGCCATAAAACAGTTTATTGTTTTCACATTTTTATGTGAAGAGTGCTACATGCAGAAGAGTGCCTTATAATTTTCCTTTAATATTTTCCTCGGGTCGATGTAAAAGTTTTTTATTTTTAAAAACATGAAATATTTACTACATATCTGTATAACCAGAATAAGTGTAAGCTGTGTTCTAGTCCAAGCCAGGATTTCTTTTTAGTGTATAGAACATGCCAGGACATGTCGCCTCTGGGAAGCAGCATGCTCGTAGGTTTTGGCTAGATGTGTCTACAGCTACAGCTCATCGGTCAGTTCTGTATGTTTGGATTGAGACTTAATGGCAACATTATTCCATTATTCTAGATGTTGTTTAGTGTATCAAAATCTAGAAGAATTTAGCTTTTCTTTATTGCTTACTTTGATGATTTTTTTTGCATCTTTTTTATTATTTTGATGAAGGTAGTAACAAACATTACATGTATATCAGTAATACAGTGTTAACAAGTACAATATCATAGACATAATTGTAGCATCAAAAATTTGAAAAATCTTTTAGGATTTTACACAACAAAATGTAAAATTTCTGCTTTGCCCAGCTGTGTGGCACAACTAGACCAAAAAATCTCAGAAATGAGTACAGTTTTTGTCCTGATGAGTGGGAGCAGACTTTTTAAATAGTCTTGGAAAACTTTTTACATTTGTTTTTCTTTTACTATTTGCTTTCATTAGCTGAATGGGAATCACAGAAACATGGCTGTTTTATGCTGTTTCTATAGCTTTGGATCTATAAGTAAGTGCCCCCGGTTTATCGTGCTTGATTCAAGGTGAGCGAGGAAGTGATGAAGTGACTACCGGGGGCGTGGAGTAATCTTTGGCTCCAAAGTGCTCTCAGGCTACTACATGCCCCAAGTAACCTCTGAAACTTATATGCATATTATGCAATTAAAGTTTATTTTGCCAGCAGCTGCATCCAAATTTAAGACAAAAATGGGATGCAGCCATAGGCAATCTGCATCGGTAACTAATTTGCAAAGTAGTTTCCAGATGGTATAATAATTCCTTTATATAGCACACACAGATTATGCAGCGCTGCACAGAGCACCACCAATGCGGCTCCCAATCTAATCAACCTGCTAGTATGTTTTGGAGTGTGAGAGGAAACTGGAAGACCTGGAGGAAACCCACACAAACATGGAGAGAATATCTAAATGCTTTGCAGATGTTGACCCTGGGACTTGAACTGAGGTCCCCAGTGCTGCAAGGCTGTAATGCTAACCACTAAGCCACCGTGCTGCCCCAATATGGTAGATTTCCTTTAACACTTCCATAAGTCTCCTATCATAGATGTTGGATAAAATTTTAAAAAAACCTTGTCTAAATACAAAATTATAGAAATATAGACCTAAGCTTTCATTATTTATCTTTAATTCTAGTTTTGTTTGCTCCGCTTTACCTCGGAGGCAGAATTCTGCACTTAGAATCCACAGCTATACATGACATGCAGGGAATTCTAAACAGGCCGCCTACATTTTCTTACCTGGTGGATTTTTAGTCACCATGTGGATGGTATCTACATAAATCTGATTCGTTATAAGGCGAGTTAGCCGAGATTACGTTGTAGCTAACTTGCAGCAATTCAGGTGTATGCTTCTGGCCTTGAGACTTAATTCCCATGTTTCAGGAAAGTCTTCAATGCATTTTTGTCAAAGCCATGAAGACTAGTAGAAGCATTTTATTGCATGATCAGTATGTTCAACATCAGTAGAGGATCAGATGACTTCTAAGGTCAATAGAATGGCATTTTTTCCCACTCCCAATCAGCTGAATTATACATAGTAATATGGAATACAGTGGACCACAAATGAATGGATCTGTTTTAGATAGGATTTTCTTTTTTTTTTAATCACATCCTTGCCTTTATTTGACTGTGGTGAATTTTCCCTTCTTTAAGATGCCCTATAGGATTACAGCATCTTATTGGTACTGAGAAGCAGCACTTGCTGAGTCAGTGACTCATTTCCTTTTATGAAAGGGTCTGTTATACTCTGAGAGTGCAATTAGCAGCTTCCCAAAGGTTTAGACAGCACAATCCGAATAGTCTGATAAATCACTGTGCAGATAGTGCCGCTATAGGACAATAAGAAATGTAAATTGCTAAAAGGTTTCTGTTAAAGTGAAACTACATTTTTAAATAAAGTATAACTATTTACTATGAGCTATTTACAGTATAATTGGTACAAAGAAATGTCTGCATAGATCGCTTATGGTTTGCATGACCTTCCTGCCAATAGTAGTGACCAGTCCTGCAGGTTTCAGCATGCCCTCCTTCAGTGATCCCCAACCTTTTTCTGCCCAGGGACCAGCTGTAAACATGCATTTTCTTCAGGGACCAGTTCGGTGGGGGGTTGCGGTCTGGTGTCATAATTTCATGGCTAAAAATGTATATTTGAATGCTCCACCATAACTCCCTGTGTGCTTAGCTTACATCGTTCCATTTCCTGAAGAAGCACCCAAACTTGTATTGTCCTTTTTCCTGTAGCATGCTCCCCTCCCATGTCCCCTTTACTGCATTATGTCTTCCCTCCATGTCTCCTTTCCTTTGCTTCCCTCACCATATGCTTCCAATGTCCCCTTTCCCAGCCGAACTCTGTCAAAAACAAAAATACTTACCTTCCTCATTCCCCTGCAACAGTCTTCTCTTCCTTCCCTTCACTAATAGCATGATGTTATGACATCATGACGCTTGATGTGCATTATTTGGTGGTTTTTTTTCTTGTTTTACAGAGGTCAGGCCCGGCCCAGTACCAGGTGTTCCAAGGCCCGGTCTTGGGCCGCGGACCGGTGGTTGGGGAACACTGCTCCATATCATGAATATTATATATACTGTCCTTTTACCTTGACCCTGAAAAATCAGCTATAATTTACAGGAGAACCTGTGATAACAAGTGTTCAGTTCACCTGCAGCACAACTAAAAGGAAAGTGAATTATTATATGTTGCCTAAATCAATAGATAATTTATACCCAGATGCAAAAAAGTTAAGGATTTTTGGCTGAAAATTTTGGTGAAGTGTACAGAAAACATAAAAAGTTAATGTTGCAGTGATTATTTTTCATGAAATTGGGGCATTTAATTGGAAGCTTGCAACAGTGAATTTCTCTTCTCAAACTATTTACTGAAACAAAAGCCAACACTAGAGTTTGGTACACCATGACCAAAAATATCAATGACTCAATAAATTGTCATGCCTTTAACATCAATTACATCTCAATGATGTGTCATACTTTTCACAAGTCAACTAATTATGCGCCAGTCTTTGATGCACAACATGCTGGCTATACTCCAGTGCCCGAATAAAATACATTTGGCTGGCTAGTGGTGTCCATGGCCTGCCCTGCCCCCTGCCCTTCACGCCAACTTTTGAAAATAGTAGCATGAAGGTGGTGAGAGGAGGAAAAAACTCATTACTCACTACAGCCATGGCCAAAAGTTTTGAGAATGACACGAATATTATATTTTCACATGATCTGTTGCCCTCAGGTTTTTATGTGCATTTGTCAGATGTTTTTATCACATACAGAAATACTTTTATTGACAGTTAGAATGAGTTGATGCAGCAAGTCAATATTTTCAGCGTTGACCCTTCTTCTTCTGCAATTCTCCCTGGCAGCTCTCAATCAACTTCTGGACCAAATCCTGACTGATAGCAGTCCATTCTTGCACAATCAATGCTTGCATTTTGTCCCAATCTGTTGGTTTTTGTTTGTCCACACGTCTCTTGATGATTAACCACAAATTCTCAATGGAATTAAGATCTGGGGAGTTTCCAGGCCATGGACCCAAAATCTCTATGTTTTGTTCCCTGGGCCATTTAGTCATCACCTTTGCTTTATGGCAAGGTGCTCCATCATGCTGGAAAAAGGCATTGTTGATCACCAAACAGCTCTTGGACGGTTAGGAGAAGTTGCTCTTGGAGGACATTCTGGTACCATTCTTTATTCATGGATGTGTTTTTAGGCAAGACTATGAGAGAGCTGATTCCTTTGGCTGAGAAGCAACCCCACACAGGAATGCTTGCAGGATGCTTTATAGTTTATCCCAGTCCTCAGCAGTCCACTCCCTGTACCTTTTGCAGAATATCAGTTTGTCCCTGATGTTTTTTCTGGAGAGAAATGGCTTCTTTGCTGTCCTCCTTGACACCAGGCCTTGCTCCAAGAGTCTCCGCCTCACATTGTGTGCAGATGCACTCACACCTGCCTGCTGCCATTCCTGAACAAGCTTTGCACTGCTGGTAGCCCGATCCCAAAGCTGAAACACTTTTAAGAGACGGTCCTGGCACTGGCTGGTCCTTCTTGGGCAGCCCTGGAGCCTTTTTGGCAACAATGGAACCTCTCTCCTTGAATTCCTGATGATGGGATAGATTGTTGACTGAGGTGCAATCTTTCTAGCTGCGATACTCTTCCCTATTAGGCCAGTTTTGTGCAGATCTATAATGACTGCACATGTTTCTTTAGAGATAACCATGGTTAACAGAAGAGAAACAATGATGCCAAGCACTAGCCTCCTTTTAAAGTGTCCAGTGGTGTGATTCTTACTTAATCATGACAGATTGATCTCCAGCCCTGTCCTCATCAACCCCATACCTGTGTTAATGGAGCAATCACTGAAACGATGTTAGCTGCTTCTTTTAAGGCAGGCCTGCAATGAAGTTGAAATGTGTTTTGGGGGAAAAAGTTCATTTTCTAGGCAAATATTGCCTTTGCACTTAATTGCTTTTAAGCTGATCACTCTTTATAACATTCTGGAGTGTATGCAAATTGCCATGATAAAACCTGATGCAGTAGACTTTGGAAAAATTAACATTTGTATCATTCACAAAACTTTTGTCCATGACTTGACTGTAATTTCATGTCTGTGTACAATTGGACAGAACACATCAGTTCATTATTTTTATTTATAAATCTCTTATGACCGACAATTTCTGCAGCATTCATTGAAATGGTACCTTTAGAAGCAGGCCCGGCGCAGCACCCAGCCAACCCGGGCAAGTACCAGGGCCCCGGGTACTGGAGGGGCCCCCACTGGCCCCCGGATCAATTGTACCAGTGTCCTATAAGACCTGAACAATTACACCATCCGGATCGATCACTTTTCTGCCTCTATGCTGCGCTGGTCGGGAGCGCAGCATACAGGCAGAATCTAAAACTCACCTGTCCCGGTTCCCAACGTGTGGGCCTCCGCAGGGTATGCGACGGCTCAAAGCCGGCCACTGATATTCCCATCTGATCAGTGTGCCGGCTTCAGAGCGCGGCATGCAGGAGGCCCAGGCCGAAGACAGCTGCAGGCACTGCTTCCGGGGGAACCAGGAAGGTGATTCTTTTTCTTTCCGGAGGGGAGGGGAGGGGTCAGTGTTCCATGGGGGGAGGGGAGGGGGGTCAGTGTGTATAAAGGGGGGAGGGGAGGGTCAGTGTGTCCGTGGGGGGGAGGAGGGGGTCGTGTGTATACAGGGGGAGGGAGGAGGTCAGTGTGTCCGCGGGAGGAGGGAGGGGGTCAGTGTGTATACAGGGGGAGGGAGGGGGTCAGTGTGTCTGCAGGTTAGGGGAGGGGGTCTGTCCAGAGGGAGGAGGGGGTCAGTGTTGTCGCAGGGGCGAGGAGGGGGGTCGTTGTCTAGCAGGGGGTGGAGGGGGGTCAGTTGTGTCAGCAGGGGGGTTCATTTGTCCGCGGGTCATTGTCCATTGGGTCTCAGTGTCTCTGTGTTCGCCCTTATTTCTGTTCCGCGTGGGACTGTATCTTGTCCAGGTGATTTCATTGTGTAAATTTCATGCCTTCTTCCATGGAATGTCTATTCGTCCCTGTTCTTGTCCCCGCTTCCGCACCACAGAGGGGCCCACTAAGGCTCTGTCGCCCCCCCCTCCTCTATACCCGCTGTTTAGAGTTCAACCAATAAGTGTGAATGCACCAAAAAGTGCTGCCAAGAAAATGAACACAATTGCATACAGTGGACCAGTATATTGTGCAACATTACCACTACTTGGGCCCAGTTTGTGGGGGGGAAACTTGATTCCAGGGGGGTTACTTTAGTTGCAGCTTAGCGACCAGAATATATCACAATGGGTTGATCAAGCCTTGTCCATGCCCATCAGGGCTCAGGGAAATGCAAGAAAAGGGGAAAGCCTCACTATAAGAAAGCATTCCGCTGGCCTCTAAGTTGTATTGTGGTAACATATCCGTGCCGGGTTGAGGGAAGGCTCATGGTGTTAGTGGCAGCAGGCCAGATATCACACTTGGAGATAGGATCACACTTGGTGATGGGAGGAAGGCTAGGTAGCAGGAGCCAGTTTTGGCTCTGCTGCTTGGGCAGCAAGATTGATAAAGTTCTGTATACCAGTAACTTCAGAGAAAGACTGACACAGAGGCTTGGAATGAGCTCCTTTTTCTAAACTTTTGCAAGGTAATCATTGTATGCTGTTCATCACCAATCACCACCTGGGATCTTGAAATAAATATTTCAACATAACACAAACATCACATTGTAACCTTTCAGTAGTAGGCATGATGTACTGCAGGTGTCATTACTTTTTAAGAAGTAGGTAGCAGCAATGATAGATTTAATAACTATCAAACCAGGGAACTCCAGCCTTAAAGGACAAGAGTCTAAAGGAAGCATGGGAAGCCTTCCTATAACCTTTTAAGCTGACCAAGAAACATTCTGGAGCTGAATTAGTAATGACCCGTCCCTGGACATTATACTTGTACATTTCTTTAACTCCAACTTGTCTAACAATAAAAGATCTCACAAATTTTTCCTTCTCATTCCACATGTAGAAAATTAAAAGTTACTCATGAAGTGGTGGCATGACAATACCAATTTGTCCTGAGAATCTGACATTAAACTAGTTAATATGCTCTTCTTTGCCGTTTTCTAGGAGTTCCTGATTATACTACTGATTGCTGTCATATAAGGTCAAAATAACATACACAGCACTGATTATCCTCCTAAACACCTACTGTCAGATCTGCGTTTCCTAGCCCACCCCCAGATAAGTTCTTGTCTATCTGTAGTTGACTCTCCTCACAATCTGTCTGCAATGGAAAAATTAACATTTGTATCATTCACAAAACTTTTGTCCATGACTGTAATTCATGTCTGTGTACAATCTGACAGAAACACATCAGTTCATTATTTTTTATTTATAAATCTCTTATGAAACCGACAATTTCTGCAGCATTCATTTGAAAGGTACCTTTAGAAGCAGGCCCGGCGCCAGCACCCAGCCAACCCGGGCAAGTACCAGGGCCCCGGGGTACTGGAGGGGCCCACACTGGCCCCCGGATCAATTGTACCAGTGTCGCTATAAGACACTGATACAATTAATCACCATCCGGATCGATCACTTTTCTGCCTCTATGCTGCGCTGGTCGGGAGCGCAGCATACAGGCAGAATCTAAAACTCACCTGTCCCGGTTCCCACGATGTGGCGCTCCGCAGGGTATGCGACGGCTCTAAAGCCGGCGCACATGATGATGTCATCTGATCATGTGTGCCGGCTTCAGAGCCGGCGCATGCAGGAGGCCCAGGCCGAAGACAGCTGCAGGCACTGCTCCGGGGGAACCAGGAAAGGTGAATTCTTTTTTTCTTTCTCCGGAGTGGGGGGGGGGGTCAGTGTGTCCGAGCGGAGGAGGGGGTCAGTGTGTATAAGGGTGAGAGGAGGGGGGTCAGTGTGTCCGTGGGGGGAGGAGGGAGGGCTCTGTGTATACAGGGGGAGGGGGAGGAGGAGGTCAGTGTGTCTGCGGGGAGGAGAAGGGAGGGTGGTCAGTGTGTATACAGAGGGAGGGAGGGGTCAGTGTGTCTGCAGGGAGAGGGAAGGAGGGGGTCAGGTGTCTTCAGGAGGAGGAGGGTCAGTGTGTCCGTAGGGGAGGAGGGGTCAGTTTTCAGCAGGGTCATTGTGTCAGCAGGGAGAGGGGTTCAGTGTGTCCGCAGGGGGGGGTGAGGGGTTCAGTGTGTCCGAAGGGGAAGGTTGGGGGGGGGGCGGTGTGCCCGGAGGGGAAGGGGGGGTAGTCAGTGTGTCCGCAGGTGGAAGGGGGGGTGGTCAGTGTGTCCGCAGGGGAGGGGGGTGATCAGTGTGTCCGCAGGGGGAGGGGGAACAGTGTGGCCACTGGAGGGCGGCTCTGTCGCCCAGGGGCCCACTAAAACCTGGAACCGGCCCTGTTTAGAAGTTCAACCAATAAGTGTGAATGCAACCAAAAAGTGCTGCCAAGAAAATGAACACAATTGCATACAGTGGACCAGATATTGTGCAACATTACCCTACTTGGGCCGCAGTTTGTGGGGGGAACTTGATTCCAAGGGGGGGTTGACTTTAGTTGCAGCTTAGCGCCAGAATATATCACAATGGGTTGATCAAGCCTTGTCCATGCCCATCAGGGCTAGCAGGGAAATGCAAGAAAAGGGGAAAGCCTCACTATAGAGAAAGCATTCCGCTGGCACTCTAAGTATGTATGTGTGGTAACATATCCGTGCCGGTGTTGAGGGGAAGGCTCATGTTGTTAGTGGCAGCAGGCCAGATATCACACTTGGAGATAGGATCACACTTGGTGATGGGAGGAAGGCTAGGTAGCAGGAGCCAGTTTGGCTCTGCTGCTTGGGCAGCAAGATTGAAGTCAAAGCTGCTACTACAGAAACTTCCGAGAAAGACTGACACATAGGCTTGGAATGAGCTCCTATTTCTAAACTTTTGCAGAGGTAATCATTGTATGCTGTGTCATCAGCCAATCACCAGCCTGGGATTCTTGAAATAAATATTTCAACATAACACAAACATCACATGTTAACCTTTCAGTAGTAGGCATGATGTACTGCAGGTGTCATTACTTTTAAGAAGTAGGTAGCAGCAAATGATAGATATTGAATAACTATCAAACCAGGGGAACTCCAGCCTTAAAGGAGAAGGAGGTCTAAAGGTAGCATGGGAAGCCTTCCAAACCTTTTATAGCTGACCAAGAAACATTCTGGAGCTGAATTTAGTGATGACCCGTCCTCTGGAACATTATACTTGTACAGATGTCTTTAACTCCAACTTGTCTAACAATAAAAGATCTCACATATTTTTCCTTCTCATTCCACAATGTAGAAAAATTAAAAGTTATCATGAAGCTGGTGGCATGAACAATACCAATTTGTCCTGAGGACATCTGACATTTAACTAGTTATAATGCTCTTCTTTCTGCCTTTTTCTAGGAGTTCCTGATTATACTACTGATTGCTGTCATATAAGGTCAAAATAACATACACAGCACTGCTATATCTCTCCTATAACACATACTGTCAGATCTGCTGTGCCTAGCCCACCCCCAGATAAAGTTCTTGTCTATCTGTAGTTGTACTCTCCTCACAATCTGCCTGCAAGAAGTCATTGTGTCTGTGTGAGCTCATCCTGGAATGCAAGGCTAGGGGTTGAGGCGGAAAGGAGCTTCTGATAGAAGAACAAGATGTCTGCCGACCCTAAACTCAAAAGATACAGGGTCGGTTCCAGGAGCAACCAAAATTGTGTACACCAGGACTGAGACAGGTTGGAAATATATCTTTGAAATGCTATATTTTTGTTGATAACATTAAATTACAGAATGTGTTATTTTGTTATCCTGAGTCCATTTAATAAACTTGTCTTCGTGGGAATACCCCTTTAACTATAATACTAATGAGGTCACTGATCCCAATAACAGCAATAAATGTGTGCATGATGTGGTATTCTTAACTATAGCATTTCCAGAGCCAAGAGGGAACAGAAATTAAATGACCTACTGTATGCGTAGAAAAATCTATTCATTATTCTGCATCTTTTTTACATAATTTTTTTTTTAAATCAGCAATTTACCAGGTCACCTGCAAGCATTATAGTAATGATACAAGGGATGTGCACTGGTCTCAGAAATGGTTTGTTACCTCATTTTGTGGTTTGTCTGTTAATAATAAGTTATACATTGTCACTCTACTACTCACATGTAGAGGGCCACCTGAATTGTGCAGCTGAAATCCATTGTATGTGCTTTCTACCATTTCATTCATCTCTGCAGTGAGAAAAATGAGATAAACCCTTTTAGTGAGCAGAGAATTATCCAGTGTATAATGCTAACATAATGTCAGAAGAGTTAATGGCAGATGTGGTTGTAAAAATGTTCTGTATTTTCAGACAACCTTTAATTAAGATACTTTGTGTGTCGTACCGACCAAATAATATGCTGTCACTTGGATGCTGTCAGAGGGAAAAAAAAGTGCACAAAGCTTCCAAAATCAGCCTCTTATTTTTGTCTTCAGCTGAATTGGGAAGCCGAGGCTGTCACAAGAAATGTCTAGAGCAAAACAACCAAATTAACAGTATGCACAGAGCAATGCTTCCAGATTCATAAAAAAATACACCAATTACTCATCATATTCAATTGTTAAAAAAACATACGAGCCAGATGCTCCATAAAAAGCATGTAGGACCCTTGTTAAAATTTCATGGGTAAATATTGTCTGAACACAGTTGAAGGGTTCATGGGTCCATATAAAGACCTTGAGATACTTCATCTCATATTCTTTTATGTCACCGTTTCTGAAAGTTGCTCTGTATTAGTGATATGGGGGGGGGGGGGGCTATCAGAGGGAAGTTTCAGCAACCTGGGAGGAAAGTCTCCTGCCCCTATTACATCGTTACAGTGCATGTGTAACCCTCCCTCCCCCCCCATCGCCCCCCCCCGTGTTCCTTAGAAAGAATGGTACACCCGGAAAACATAGTCCACTGAATAAAGCCATTGATGGTCCACTTCTGCAGAACTAACATTGATCGAGTTTCGTTCTTTGAATGGTTGGCTTGAATATATTTTGCATCATGAGTTGTAGTAATTTATCGGTACATACTAACTGTCCCCAGTCTTCCAACAGAAACCACCCGTATTAATAGCTTATTGGCGGTACTTATGAAATGGAAGTAAATCAGACCAAGAATAGCCATAGTATCCCTCCTTGTTCCTAGACATATCATTGGCAGAGCGCAGAGCCCCTGATAGTACTCCTAAGTGATTAACATCTTGGTCAGGGAGAGCCCACTTTCATCAGATAGTTTTCAGAGCCCCTTGCTAGATGAAATATATCCATCTTCCTGCTGTAAGCTTCACTTATTTCACCACCAGACACCACGGCCAATAAACGCGCAAACTACCTGTACATAGATAAAAGGTTGGGTTCAATTAAAGGTTCACCAAAAGTTGTGATATTTGGTGTTGGGAAAGCCGTTTAATATGCATTTCCCACTGTTAAGTAACTATATCGCAAAGTACAGGAATGTATAATCCACACAGTGACTCAGTGGTTTGTAAATGTGCATTGTATGTGGAGCACTTTTACAAAGCAGTAAAGCTGCAAAGTACTTTGAATACACACTGGGTCAGTGTGTAAAAGTTTAGCAACCATTTATCAACAGTATCTGAGTTAAGGTATGGTGAAACCACGATTCTTAACATTACTCAGGAATGGCAAAAGAACACTTCTCCCAATTCCATCATTATTAACAAAAAGCCAGCTTCTACATGTATCCTTACTGTCTCTATCAGTCCTGATATTGGTGCCATTCGATTTCCTTGGATACGGACCATAACCTCAGCCCGTTGAACCTATGTTGGGCAGGTCTTTCTGTTACATCGATTCCTCAACATGAAGGTATCTCCTGTACTGCAGGACAGCGGGGAGTGAGGTAGGCAGATAGCACCAGAGCCAGATCTATTTCTGTCACGCAGGTGCAGAGGAAACTAGTTTGGCAGACAATATTAATACATATATCTGATCAAGGAGGGGCAAATGCAGTGTTGCAGCTGTGTCTTTTTGTGATTTATTCTGGGTTTTTGATCACAATTGATGCAAGTTCTCCTTTAAACGAGAGAGGACTCGGTAATTTCTGACTCATAGCAGACCTAAGTTATGGAGAACAATGTGGAAACGTGGATTTTTAAGAATTGCAAATTATATTCGAAAAAATTATTTGATCACCTTACAAACACGACAAGACTTTTACGCTCCCAGAGCCGTGACTGTCTCTCTTTAATTCATGTGGTAATGGTTCCTGTATCTGTCCACTCTGTATTCTACTGTCCTCACACTACGTAGTAATGCTCCTCACTCATGGTGGCTGTCGCACTATGTATCTCTTATCTCCACCTCATTGTAATGCTCCCGTCACCACCCATACTGTAGTTATGCCTCGTCTCCTCTCCTCGTAGTAACGATCCTCTTCCACACACTCATTACCTGTGTAATGGTCCTGTACCTCCACTCATCTTACCTTAGGTAAATGGCTCCTGTATCCTCCACTCATTACACTGTAGTAATGGCTCCCTCTGTCCACCCACCACTCAGCTTACCTGTATAATGCGCTCCTCTGTCCTCCTCTCATTACCTGTTAGGTTAATGGGACTCCTCTGTCCTCAGCCACCTCTCATTACCTGTAGTAATGGCTCTTGTCCTCCATCTCATTACCTGTAGTAATGGCTCCTGTATCAGTCCTGTGTATTCTTACCTGGAATCATGGCTCCTTGTACTCTCCCACTCATTACCTGTAGTAATGGCTCCTCCGTTCCTTTACTCATTACCCTGTAGTAATGGCTCCTGTATCCTCCACTCATTACCTGTAGTAATGGCTCCTCTATGTCTCCACTCATTACTGTAGTATGGCTCCTCTGTCACTCCAGTCATTACCTGTAGTAATGGCGCCTTGTCCTCACTCATTACCGTAGTAATGGCTCCTGTTCCTCCCACTGATTACCTGTAGTAATGGCTCCTCTGTCCTCCTCATTACCTGTAGTAATGGCTCTCTGTCCTCCTCTATTACCTTAGTAATGGCTCCTGTGTCCTCCACTCATTACCTGTAGTAATGGCTCTGTGTCCTCCACTCATTACTGTAGTAATGCTCCTCTAGTCCTCCTCTATTACCTGTAGTAATGCTCTCTGTCCTCCTACTATCCTGTAGTAATGGCTCCATGTGTCCTCCTCTATTACCTGTAGTAATGGCTCCTCTGTCCTCCTCTCATTACCTGTAGTAATGACTCCTCTGTCCTCCTCTCCTTACCTGTAGTAATGGTTCCTGTATCCTCCACTCATTACCTGTAGTAATGGATTCTGTGTCCTCCACTCATTACCTGTAGTAATGGCTCCTCTGTCCTCCTCATTACTGTAGTATGGCCCTCTGTTCCCACTCTCTCTGTAGCTCCTGTGTCCCCACGCATTACTGTATAGGCTGCCTGTCCTCCACTCATTACTGTAGTAATGGCTCCTGTTTCCCTCTCATTACCTGTAGTAATGGTCCTGTATCCTCCTCATTACCTGTAGTAATGGCTCCTGTTCCTCCACTCTTATCTGTATAATGGCTCCTGTGTCCCCACTCATTACCTGGTAATGGCTCCTCTGTCTCCACTCATTACTGGAGTAATGGCCTCCTCTCTCCTCTCTCATTACACGTGTAATTGTTACTCCTGTGTCCTTCACTCATTACCTGTAGTAATGGCTCCTGTCCTCCACTATTACTTAGTAATGGCTTCCTCTGTCCTACCACTCATTACCTGTAGTAATGACTCCTCTGTCCTACCTTTCGTCCTGTATAATGTCTCCTTTGTCCTACTCTTACCTGTAATGGCTCCTGTATCCTCTGCCCTCTTACCTGTAGTAATGGCTCCTGTGTCCCCTCATTACCTGTAGTAATGGCTCCTCGTCCTCCACTCATACTGTAGAATGCCCGTGTCCCCCTTTATCTGTAGTAATGGTCTCCTCTGTCCTCCACTCATTACCTGTAGTAATGGCTCCTGTGTCCTCCACTCATTACCTGTAGTAATGGCTCCTGTGTCCTCCACTCATTACCTGTAGTAATGGATCCTCTGTCCTCCACCCATTACCTGCAGTAATGACTCCTCTGTCCTCCACTCATTATCTGTAGTAATGGCTAATGTTTGAACTTGTGATCAGTATAAAAGACACCTTTCCACAACCTCAAACAGTCATACTCCAAACTCCACTATGGTCAAGCCCAAAGAGCTGTCGAAGGACACCAGAAACAAAGTTGTAGACCTGCACCAGGCTGGAAAGACTGAACTACTTTCAGCAGTATTGGAACTGTTGACCAATAGCAGAGACAGAGCTGAAATGATATAAACTGTCACATCCCAGTGTCGTTATTACGTTGCCGGCACTGGGAGCGTTACTCGGTGCACTCAAGACAGAAGCTCACACCGGGGCCGGAGAAACAACGAGAAGGTGCCTTAAGTATCTTTTTTCTTCCCCACGCGCCACCACTACTGCTAATTTAGGGTGGAGCTACGGGAACGATTATGAACTGTTAAAAAGAAGCAAAAAGGGGAATTAAATAAAGAGGGGACAACATGAAAAGGGGCATTTTCTTATTATGTGCCCTTTTGTTGACCCTTCTCTTAAAGGGCAAGAAAAGGGGCATTTATAAAGAATGCAAACTACTGACTCCCCTTCTACTTTAGGATGTGATGGTGGGGGAATGAATCTATAATCAGGAAGTGTGCATTAATAAAGAAGGTGGCAAGCAAAGCATTCCTATGGGAACTTCTCTTTTAATTAAACCCGTTTGTTGCCCTTTCTCTTAGGGGGCAACAAAAGGGCCATCAAATATCAAAAGGGGCATTTATAAGAGAAAGGGCAAAAATATTTAAAAGTTTGGCAAAAAAGGGGATATCTAATAAGAAAGGGGGCAAAAAAAAGGCACTAACTCGTGAGTGGGTAAAAAAAAATCTTTTGCCAAAAAGGGTTTCTTATAAGAACAGAAGCTTGTCCCTGATGGGACCAACATGTCACAACAGTGTGTGCCCCCTTGTCACCCCTCTGCATTGCCAAAAAGGATATTAACAAGATTTAGATGAACTTCTCTATTTGACCAAATACTTATTTCCACCATAATTTAAAGTACCGTAATTCTTTAAAAATCAGACAATGTTATTTTCGGATTCATTAAAAGTTGCACAAAAGTTGTAAACTCTTCTACAACACTTCTAGAGTTTTTTTGTATTAATAGGGGACTGGAGTTCATTGCATCTGCTTAACCACCATTTCTCCAAATTGGGACTTTTTCATACGCCAATACCTGATATAAGATTGCAAGACTGAACAATTCTTGATAAATATCTAATCTAAAGTGTAAAAATAGTCATTAAAAATAAGAGAAAAAAAGTGAAAATTCCAAGATAATCTTATACTATCCCATGACTGTGATCTCTTTTCTCTAAGTGTCAGATATAGTAGAATCTTCAAAAGCTAAATTAAATGTTGCTAAACCCTGTACCATGATAATCTAAGCACATTGTCAGCACGCATTGCACAGAGAAATCAGCTATTGAACCTTACAGCTAAATCTACAGAGAGTACTAATGCAGCAATAAAACTGAGTAAAGCTGCATCGGTTTAAAAGTTATCTTTATCATGTAAGCATCATTAAGATTTGAGAACTTCTCTTTCATGGTAAAATCACTTAATGAAAGATTGGCATAAAACTTCTCCCTGCGCTCTCCTATTTCTTGTCTTAGTTTACATCAGAAAATTACACCAAATTTGCTAGCTTCTTGTAATATAGTAACGCACATTTTGATGTGCTACACCCCCTCTGTGGTACTAGTAGTAGAAATGTCCAAAAACTGTCTACAGTCCTTGATACATGAGGGGCACAATTTAAGACAGAACGGAGGGAACAGAGCTTTCACTTTTGTCTTCATTCTTTGCTGGGAAAAGTAGTTGCCTCTTCACTGATCTGAATATGTGAGGGATATCAGCTATAGTGTTCAGGCCTTAGCTTTGAATGACTTTAGCAGATCTGCGGCCACAGGACATCACTAGTCTCACACACCTGCTCTGGTGTGGGTTTGCTTCTCTTCTAATTCTCTTCCACAGTTCTGTGACTGTTGTGGGTGTCCTGTCCATAACTTTGTTGCCAGAGGATTTTCCAAAGGTCTTCTATTGGTTTAGATAAGGTACTCGAGGCGGACATTTTAATGTTTCAATGTTTTGTGTTTCAATGACTCTTACCTTGTTTGCTGTATGACAGGGGGCATTGTCCTGCATGGAAATTGATGAATGATTGTGTGGTGAATGCAAGGAAGGAGCAACATTGATGTTGAAGAACGCTCTGATACACACTTTGAAATGTTCCATATGATTTCATGCATTATGAACCAAACATACCATGAGAATGCTGTAGCTACTAATACAGAAACACATCTTGTTTAATCCCTGAGTTTGCTGAAAAAAACTATTACAAAATTCAGGATAATGATGGCTTTGTCTGGCTTGGCCTTCTCCACTGCATGCTTCAGAGATGATGTAATCACTGTGTTGTGCCTGAGAGGCAGAAGTAATCAATCCTGCATCATTCCAAAGCTGCTGTGTATAGTCATCCAGTTCTGGATAGTACAGGAAGCTCTGAGTAATTGTTTATGAATGGTAAGCAGAATGCAACCCAACTTTCACAAGATCCTGAATTTAAGTAAAAAATTATATTTTTTCACCAAAACGACTTAGCTCAGGCATTAAACAAGATATGTTTCTGCATCAGTGTAGCTACAGCATTCATAATGCATGATATCAAAGCGGTAGATTTCCTTAAGTCTGCCATGTAGCTGCATGAGCGGTCCAACTCCTGCTGCCAAAAACAATCCCAAAACCACTTCTCACGACTTCACTGACTTCTTACACTGTGGTTCAATCTTTCTAGTTGTTGGACACTTACTGTCAATTCAAATGTATAACTTGCTTTCATTACACATGAACTGTGGACCACTTCTCTCTGTCCATACAACATTCTCCTCAGCAATTTCAGTCGATCTTTGGATAATGAGAGCTTTGGCCACTGCAGAATGGGTCCAAATGCTCTTTAACATGTTGTGACATTGTATGAGAAACAGATCCTTTTTTCCTTGTGAGCAATTCCAAGTGCAATTTTGAAACAATTACCCTGGGAGATTCTCCCCATTATCCTACTTGAATGAGTTTGCATAGTCGTAAATGGCAATATTCCACAAATGACAGACTGTAACAACCAACTTCTCTTGCTATGGTTGAAAGAGTAACCCTTTTGGCCTTCATCTGGACATCCTGCCTGCGAGGAGGGTTTAAAGTAACTTTGAATGGACCCAATATGCAAATCAGTGACACTGAAAAGTTAGGCTGCCAGTTAAGTAGGGTTTCTTAGATAATTAAAGGGGTCGTCCAAGACCAAAAAAAAAACTAAAATGTGTCCGTGATGGGACTGATTAAAACAATAAAATGTCTCCTGCACCACCGTCTCAGCGGCCGTGCCTGTTTGTTTACAAGGGGCACCGAAACGTGCGCTCAGTAAAGCTCCGGACATACTCTTTACGTCTGTAAAACAACGGGGTATAGCCTGGAGAGCCAGCGGAGTGGAAGACCAGGAGGGACTGTGGAGGTAAGTACATGTTTATTGTTTTACAGACCCATCCGGCCTCATATCATTTTTTTTAGGCCTCGGACATCCCCTTTAAGGAAATTAGCATGAGGTACACGAGTGAGTGTGATGTGATTTACTTGCATCAAACTCCTATCGCAGTGGTGCGAAACCTAGGCACGGGTGCCATGAGGCGGCCCTCAGAGCCTTTGAGGGCACCCGGGCCATCGCCCTAGCACACCAGACAG
Organism: Engystomops pustulosus; assembly: GCA_019512145.1. Lineage (NCBI taxonomy): Eukaryota > Metazoa > Chordata > Amphibia > Anura > Leptodactylidae > Engystomops > Engystomops pustulosus. The sequence continues at coordinate 51,007,220 of CM033644.1, read as the reverse complement.
GACTCAAAGAATCTTCCTGCAGTTCCAAGCAACCTCAAAGGTGCTGCTTTCAGTCATATATTAAGTGATACTTCGCTACTTGGGAATGTAGGAAGAGGGAGAGGACCAAATTATCTTTGCGAGGACCTCCTGCTGGCCCCAGGATTCCCTGTGTACAGAGGGACACTGGAAAGAAGCTAAAATGATGCAAATTTTCCAGCTTGTCCTCTGGAGGCCAATATGATGAATGTTGTTGAGGAACAGGAAGCAATAAGTTACTGCTTTCATTTTTGTTGGCACTCGCGAATAAATAAGATGGGTTTTGGCTTGCAGTGTGGGCACTCTGCGCCGTAGAAGGTTCGCCATCACTGTCCTATTGGAAGCTTGCCTGAATGTCAGCCTGAACACTTACTGGGTAAATGCATCATAGGTCTCTGAAAGTGTTCTCTAGTTTCTGTTCTTTATAATTTATCTCATTATATTTTATTTGTGCTTAGAATATATACAATTTATGAAATAAGTTTACAGTTGCTGTGATGTATCTTTTTTAAACATTTTTTGCATTTTTTTTGCATTTTGATTTGCACATTTTTTGTGACTTTTATTCTCGTTCACTGAAGCGCAATGGTTTTCCTGACTTTGCACCTAACTCATCTTTAAACTGTGCCTGATGAAGATGTTGGTGCATGATGTATGACTGATTTGACTGAATTCCAAAAAATGTGCAGATACACTTCAAACCCCACCGGCGTAGCAAATGTTTGTAGAAGTTGTGCCAAAATTATGCAACTTTCAAAAATAGCACAAAAATATTTCACAATAAATAGCACAATTTATCTAAAGGAAATTAGGTGCAACAATTCCAAACTAAGGGGGTAATTTATCTTATTTTCCCTTCTCTGCGGTCTTTTGAGCCTGTTGTGGAGTTGATTTTTGCACTGATTTGTCTTTGTCATTTTGGCTCTTTGTTAAATTCGGGGGGGGGGTTAGCTTATTAGGCGAAAATTTAAAAAAGAGCGCAATTTGTTGCACAATCATACCGTTGCCTTTCCTAAACATGGTCTGACTGGCATGTTATTGTAAATTATTTCACTCATATAGGGCAATAGTATAATAAATCGGCGCAAACATCTGTAGAGAGAATCATCTAATAGGGTGTAACAACACACGTTGAATTATGTGTGTAACATTCCAAAAGCGCAAAACAGCCATTATGCAGAAAAAAAGGTGCAAATGAATAAAATGAAATGACTGATAAATCAAAATGAAAATAGTGAGCCCATGTGGTAACCAAGTAACGGAAAAAAAAATGATCAAAAAGAGTGAGGATTTGACATAAATAGTAATTGTTGCTCCAAATTTATATGTAATTTACATCCATTGGGGGTCATTTTATCTTTTCCTTCCATTGGTCTTTTTGTGCCTTTTTGTTGCGTAATGGCTGTTTTGCACTGTTTAGGAAGGTTACGACTCAATCGTAGCGTGTTGTAGCGCCTATTTTTCATTACATTGCGCCTTTTTACAGATTGTTGTGGCCCGATTTATTATACTATTGCGCTATATGGGCTCAAATAATTGCGCCATAACACGCCAGTTCTGACCATGCTTAGAATGGCAATGGTATTATTTGCACAACAACAATTGCTCCTTGCAAACCCTGCATTTGACAAAAAAGCCAAAATGACAAAGACAAATTAGGGAAATGACCCCATTGTGTACATTGCAGTTTGCAAATCCAAAGGGGGATTTATTACTAAGCAGAGTTTGAGATTACCGTCTGCTATGTATTATAGCGAGAATTATAGACTGTTAAATATATCTGCATATGAGGAGTGATTTACAACTATTTAGTGAAAAGTTGCACAAAAGATGCAAATTGTGTTGAAACAAGTTCAATACAATTTCTATGGGGGAGGGGACTGGAGTGAATTTGGCCATATTTGCGCTTCTTAAAAGTCGCACATCATAACTCTCCATTGCACATCTGGATTGCCTTTATATATCTGACGTTAGGATAAGTATTAAAAAAAAGCAGTTTGCAAAAGTTTCAGGAAAAATGCAAAAAATGTTGCAGAAAGGTGTGAAAATTCTGTGACTTTTAGATGCGGTCTCACGGTGCTTTTTTGTGCATTTTTAAATGCATTGCAAAATACATGCTGGTTTAAATCCATTTTCTTTATATTCTGGAAGTGTAAGCAGCTGTGAAATTGTTAACACACTGCTTACACTTTCAGAAATAAAGACAGGATTCAAACAGCCAAACACACATGGTAACTGTAAATAATACACCATGTGACCGCACTCTTATACCTAGAAAAAGGCCATGACCAAAATGATACATTCCTCCCCCATGTAGGACCCTTGTTAAAATTTCATGGGTAAATATTGTCTGAACACAGTTGAAGGGTTCATGGGTCCATATAAAGACCTTGAGATACTTCATCTCATATTCTTTTATGTCACCGTTTCTGAAAGTTGCTCTGTATTAGTGATATGGGGGGGGGGGGGGATCATTTTGGTCATGGCCTTTTTCTAGTGTATAAGAGTGCGGTCACATGGTGTATTTTACATGTTACCATGTGTTT
>CM033644.1:50994233-51004236 GCA_019512145.1 Engystomops pustulosus | reverse complement strand
TGTGTTAACAATTTCACAGCTGCTTACACTTCCAGAAATAAAGAAAAATGGATTTAAACCAGCATGTATTTTGCAATGCATTTAAAAATGCACAAAAAAGCACCGTGAGACCGCATCCTAAAAGTCACAGAATTTTCACACCTTTCTGCAACATTTTTTGCATTTTTCCTGAAACTTTTGCAAACCTGCTTTTTTTTAATACTTCATCCTAACGTCAGATATATAAAGGCAATCCAGATGTGCAATGGAGAGTTATGATGTGCGACTTTTAAAGAAGCGCAAATTATGGCACAAATTCACTCCAGTCCCCTCCCCCCATAGGAAATTGTATTGAACTTGTTTCAACAAAATTTGCATCTTTTGTGCAACTTTTCACTTAAATAGTTGTAAATATACTCCTCATATGCCAGATATATTTAACAGTCTATAATTCTCGCTATAATACATAGCAGAACGGTCAATCTCAAAACTCTGCTTAGTAATAAATCCCCCCTTTGGATTTGCAAACTGCAATGTACACAATAGGGGTCATTTCCCCTAATTTGTCTTTGTCATTTTGGCTTTTTGTCAAATGCAGGGTTTGCAAGGAGCAATTTGTTGTGCAAATAATACCATTGCCATTCTTAAGCATGGTCAGAACTGGCGTGTTATGGCGCAATTATTTGAGCCCATATAAGCGCAATAGTATAATAAATCGGGCACAAACATCTGTAAAAAGGCGCAATGTAATGACAAATACGGCGCTACAACACGCTGCGAATTGAGTCGTAACCTTCCTAAACAGTGCAAAACAGCCATTACGCAACAAAAAGGCACAAAAAGACCAATGGAAGGAAAAGATAAATGACCCCCAATGGATGTAAATTACATATAAATTTGGAGCAACAATTACTATTTATGTACAAATCCTCACTCTTTTTGATCACTTTTTTTTCCGTTACTTGGTTCGCCACATGGGCTCACTATTTTTCATTTTGATTTATCAGTCATTTATCATTTTATTAATTTGCACCTTTTTTTCTGCATAATGGCTGTTTTGCGCTTTGTTGGAATGTTACACCATAATTCAACGTGTGTTGTTACACCCTATTAGATTGATTCTCTCTACAGATGTTTGCGCCCGATTTATTATACTATTGCACCTATATGAGTGCAAATAATTGCACAATAACATGCCAGTCCAGACCATGTTTAGGAAAAGGCAACGGTATGATTTGTGCAACAAATTGCGTCTTTTTTAAAATTTTCGCCTAATAAGCTAACCCCCCCCCCCTGAATTTAACAAAGAGCCAAAATGACAAAGACAAATCAGGTGCAAAAAATCAACTCACAACAGGCTCAAAAAGACCGCAGAGAAGGGGAAAATAAGATAAATTACCCCCTTAGTCTTGGAATTTGCACCTAATTTCCTTTAGATAAATTGTGCTATTTATTGTGAAATATTTTTGTGCTATTTTTGAAAGTTGCATAATTTTGGCACAACTTATACAAAACATTTGCCTATGCCCGGTGGGGTTTGAAGTGTATCTGCACATTTTTTGGAATTCAGTCAAATCAGTCATACATCATGCACCAACATCTGCCATCAGGCACAGTTTAAAGATGAGTTAGGTGCAAAGCAGGAAAACCATTGCGCTTCAGTGAACGAGAATGAAAAAGTCACAAGAAAATGTGCAAATCAAAATGCAAAAAAAATGCAAAAAATGTTTTAAAAAAGATACATCACAGCAAATGTAAACTTATTTCATAAATTGTATATATTCTAAAGCACAAAATAAAATATTAATGAGATAAATTATAAAGAACAAAACTAGAGAACACTTTCAGAGACCTATGATGCAATTTACTCCAGTAAGTGTTCAGGCTGGACATTCAGGCAAGCTTCCAATAGGACAGTGATGGCGAACCTTCTAGCGGCAGAGTGCCCACACTGCAAGCCAAAACCCATCTTATTTATCGCGAGGTGCCAAACAAAAATGAAAGCAGTAACTTATTGCTTCCTGTTCCTCAACAACATTCAATCATATTGGCCTCCAGAGGACAAGCTGGAAAATTTGCATCATTTTAGCTTCTTTCCAGTGTCCCTCTGTACACAGGGAATCCTGGGGCCAGCAGGAGGTCCTCCAAAGATAATTTGGCCCTTCTCCCTCTTCCTACATTCCCAAGTAGCGAAGTATCACTTAAATATATGACTGAAAGCAGCACCTTTGGAGTTGCTTGGAACTGCAGGAAGATTCTTTGAGTCCTGTCTGGTGTGCTAGGGCGATGGCCCGGGTGCCCTCAAAAAGGGCTCTGAGTGCCGCCTCTGGCACCCGTGCCATAGGTTTGCAACCACTGCGATAGGAGTTTGATGCAAGTAAATCACATCACACTCACTCGTGGTACCTCATGCTAATTTCCTTAAAGGGGATGTCCGAGGCCTAAAAAAAAAATGATATGAGGCCGGAATGGGTCTGATTAAAACAATAAACATGTACTTACCTCCACGGTCCCTCCTGGTCTTCCACTCCGCTGGCTCTCCAGGCTATACCCCTGTTTGTTTACAGACGTAAAGAAGCTGTCCGGAAGCTTTACTGAGCGCAGTTTTCGTGCCCCTTGTAAACAAACAGGTGCACGGCCGCTAGAGACGGTGGTGCAGGAGACATGTTTATTGTTTTAATCAGTCCCATCACGGACACATTTTAGTTTTTTTTTTTGGTCTTGGACGACCCCTTTAATTATCTAAGAAACCCTACTTAACTGGCAGCCTAACTTTTCAGTGTTCACTGAATTTGCATATATTGGGTACTTAAACCCTCCGTCGGCAGGATGTCCAGATGAAGGCCAAAAGGGTTACTCTTTCAACCATAGCAAGAGAAGTTGGTTGTTACACGTCTGTCATTTGTGGAATATTGCATCTTTACGACTACGCAAACTCATTCAAGTCAGGATAATGGGGAGAATCTCCATGGGTAATTGTTTCAACATTGCACTTGGAATTGCTCACAAGGAAAAGGATCTGTCTTCTCATACAATGTCACAACATTTAAGAGCATTTGGACCCATTCTGCAGTGGCCAAAGCTCTCATTATCCAAAGACTAGACTTGAAATTGCTGAGGAGAATGTTGTATGGACAGAGAAGAAGTGGTCCACAGTTCATGTTAGTGATGAAAGCACAAGAAGTGTCATGGTTTTGGGATTGTTTTTGGCAGCAGGAGTTGGACCGCTCATGCAGCTACATGGCAGACTTAAAGGAAATCTACCATTTGATATCATGCATTATGAATGCTGTAGCTACACTGATGCAGAAACATATCTTGTTTAATGCCTGAGCTAAGTCGTTTTGGTGAAAAAATATAATTTTTACTTAAAATTCAGGATCTTGTGAAAGTTGGGTTGCATTCTGCTTACCATTCATAAACAAATTACTCAGAGCTTCCTGTACTATCCAGAGATGGATGACTTATACACAGCAGCTTTGGAATGATGCAGTGATTGATTACTTCTGCCTCTCAGGCACAACACAGTGATTACATCATTCTCTGAAGCAGTGCAAGTGGAGAAGTGCCAAGCCAGACAAAGCCATCATTATCCTGAATTTTGTAATAGTTTTTTCAGCAAAACTTAGGGATTAAACAAGATGTGTTTCTGTATTAGTGTAGCTACAGCATTCTCATGGTATGTTTGGTTCATAATGCATGAAATAATATGGAACATTTTCTTTAATGCAAGTGTGTATCAGAACGTTCTTCAACATCAAGTTGCTCCTTCCTTGCATTCACCACACAATCATTCATCAATTTCCATGCAGGACAATGCCCCCTGTCATACAGCAAAACAGGTAAAGCAGTTCATTGAAACACAAAACATTGAAACCTTAAAATGTCCAGCCTCGAGTCCTTATCTAAACCCAATAGAAGACCTTTGGAAAATCCTTGGCAACAAAGTTATGGACAGGAAACCCACAACAGTCACAGAACTGTGGAAGAGATTAGAAGAAGAGCAAACCCACACCAGAGCAGTGTGTGAGACTAGTGATGTCCTGTGGCCGCAGATCTGCTAAAGTCATTCAAAGCAAAGGCCTGAACACTTATTACTGATATCCCTCACAATATCAGATCAGTGAAGGGGCAACTACTTTTCCCAGCAAAGAATGAAGACAAAAGTGAAAGCTCTGTTCCCTCCGTTCTGTCTTAAATTGTGCCCCTCATGTATCAAGGACTGTAGACAGTTTTTGGACATTTCTACTACTAGTACCACAGAGGGGGTGTAGCACATCAAAATGTGCGTTACTATATTACAAGAAGCTAGCAAATTTGGTGTAATTTTCTGATGTAAACTAAGACAAGAAATAGGAGGCGCAGGGATAGTTTTAAATGCCAAATCTTTCATTAAGTGATTTTACCATGAAAGAAAGTTCTCAAATCTTAATGATGCTTACATGATAAAGATAACTTTTAACCGATGCAGCTTTACTCAGTTTTATTGCTGCATTAGTACTCTCTGTAAGATTTAGCTGTAAGGTCAATAGCTGATTTCTCTGTGCAATGCTGTGCTGACAATGTGCTTAGATTATCATGGTACAGGGTTTAGCAACACTTTAATTTAGCTTTTGAAGATTCTACTAATATCTGACACTTAGAAAAAGACGGATCACAGTCATGGGATGTATATAAGATTATCTTGGAATTTTCACTTTTTTTCTCTTATTTTTATGACTATTTTTTACACTTTAGATTAGATATATTTATGCCAAGAATTGTTCAGTCTTGCACATCTTATATCCAGGTATTGGCGTATGAAAAAGTCCCAATTTTGGAGAAAATGGTGGTTAAGCAGATGCAATGAACTCCAGTCCCTATAATTCATACAAAAAACTCTAGAAGTGGTTGTAGAAGAGTTTACAACTTTTGTGCAACTTTTTAATGAAATCCAGAAAATAACATTGTCTGATTTTTAAAGAATTACGGTACTTTAAATTATGGTGGAAAATAAGTATTTGGTCAAATAGAGAAGTTCATCTCAATACTTTGTTATATATCCTTTTTTGGCAATGACAGAGGGGTGACAAGGGTGGCACACACTGTTGCTGACATGTTGGCCCATCAGGGACAAGCTTCTGTTCTTAGTAAGAAACCCTTTTTGGCAAAAGATTTTTTTTACCCCTATCCGAGTTAGTGCCTTTTTTTTGCCCCCTTTCTTATTAGATATCCCCTTTTTTGCCAAACTTTCCAAATATTTTGCCCTTTCTCTTATTAAATGCCCCTTTTGATATTTGATGGCCCTTTTGTTGCCCCCTAAGAGAAAGGGCAACAAACGGGGTATTTAATAAGAGAAGTTCCCATAGGAATGCTTTGCTTGCCACCTTCTTTATTAATGCCACTTCCTGATTTATAGATTCATTCCCCCGACCACCACATCCCTAAAGTAGAAGGGGAGTCATTTTGTTGCCCATTCTCTTATAAAGTGCCCCTTTTCTTGCCCTTTAAGAGAAGGGTCAACAAAAGGGGCACATAATAAGAAAATGCCCCTTTTCATGTTGTCCCCTTCTTTATTAATTCCCCTTTTTGCTTCTTTTTAACAGTTCATAATCGTTCCCGGTAGCTCCACCCCTAAATTAGCAGTAGTGGTGGCGTGGGGAAGAAAAAAAGATACTTAAGGCACCTTCTCGTTGTTTCTCCCGGCCCCGGTGAGCTTCTGTCTTGAGTGCACCGAGTAACGCTCCCAGTGCCGGCAACGTAATAACGACACTGGGATGTGACAGTTTATATCAGTTTCAGCTCTGTCTCTGCTATTGGTCAACAGTTCCAATACTGCTGAAAGTAGTTCAGTCTTTCCAGCCTGGTGCAGGTCTACAACTTTGTTTCTGGTGTCCTTCGACAGCTCTTTGGGCTTGACCATAGTGGAGTTTGGAGTGTGACTGTTTGAGGTTGTGGAAAGGTGTCTTTTATACTGATCACAAGTTCAAACATTAGCCATTACTACAGATAATGAGTGGAGAGTGGCGGGCCAGAGCGAGTTCATTACTGCATAGGTAATGGGTTGGAGGACAGAGGAGCCATTACTACAGGTAATGAGTGGAGGACACAGGAGCCATTACTACAGGTAATGAGTGGAGGACACAGGAGCCATTACTACAGGTAATGAGTGGAGGACAGAGGAGCCATTACTACAGATAATGAGAGGAGGACACCGGAGCCATTACTACAGGTAATGAGTGGAGGACAGAGGAGCCATTACTACAGGTAATGAGAGGACACAGGAGCCATTACTACAGGTAATGAGTGGAGGATACAGGAGCCATTACTACAGGTAAGAGAGTAGGACAGGAGCCATTACTACAGGTAGAAGGAGGACAGGGAGTCATTACTACAGGTAATGATGTGGAGGACAGAGGAAGCCATTACTACAGGTAATGAGTGGAGGACACAGGAGCCATTACTACAGGTATGAAGTGAAGGACAAGGAGTAATTACTACAGGTAATGAGAGGAGGACAGAGGAGCCATTACTCCAGGTAATGAGTGGAGGACATGAGGAGCCATACTCAGGTAAGGTAGTGGAGGACCAGGAGCCATATAAGATAATGAGTGGAGGACACAGGAGCCATTACTACAGGTAATGAGTGGAGGATACAGGAACCATTACTACAGGTATGAGAGGCGGACAGGAGCCATTACTACAGGTAATGAGTGCGGAGGACACAGGAGCCATTACTACAGGTAATGAGTGGAGGCACAGGAGAATTACTAAGATAATGTGGGGAACAGAGGAGCCATACTACAGGTAATGAGAGGAGGACAGAGGAGCCATTACTACAGTAATGAGTGGAGGACACAGAAGCCATTACTACAGGTAATGAGTGGAGGATACAGGAACCATTACTACAGGTAAGAGAGGAGGACAGGGAGTCCATTACTACAGGTAATGAGAGGAGGACAGGGAGCCATTACTACAGGTAAGAGAGGAGGACAGGAGCCATTACTACAGGTAATGAGAGGAGGACGAGGGCCATACTACAGGTAATGAGAGGAGGACAGAGGAGCCATTACTACAGGTAATGATAGTGGAGGACACAGGAGCCATTACTACAGTAATGAGTGGAGACACAGGAGCCATTACTACAGGTAATTAGAGGAGGACAGAGGAGCCCTTACTACAGGTAATTAGAGGAGGACAGAGGACCTTACTACAGTACATCAGTGGGAGGACACAGGAGCCATTACTACAGGTAAGAAAGGAGGACAGAGGAGTCATTACTACAGGTAATGAGTGGAGGACAGAGGAGCCATTACTACAAGTAATGAGTGGAGGACACAGGAGCCATTACTACAGGTAATGAGTGAAGGACACAGGAGTAATTACTACAGGTAATGAGAGGAGGACAGAGGAGCCATTACTCCAGGTAATGAGTGGAGGACAGAGGAGCCATTACTCCAGGTAATGAGTGGAGGACACAGGAGCCATTACTACAGATAATGAGTGGAGGACACAGGAGCCATTACTACAGGTAATGAGTGTAGACACAGGAGGCCATTACACAGGTACTGACATGAAGCACACAGAGTTATTACTACAGGGTAATGAGAAGGAGGACAGAGGAGCGCAACTCTCAGGTAATGAGTGGAGGACATGAGGAGCCATTACTACCAGGTAAGTAGTGGAGGACCGTGAAGCCATAATAATAGATAATGAAGGTGGAGACACAGGAACCATTACTACAGGAATGAGTGGAGGATACGGAAACCATTACTATATATGGCGAGGTCTCTACGGTAGAGGGAGGCAACAAGCAGAGCCATTTACTAAGCTGTAATGAGTGGGAGGACACAGGAAGCCAATACCTATACAGTTCGAGATTGCGTGGGATGGCATGGGAATTGTAAGCCATATCTGACGGGTACGAACAAGATGCAGGGTGATCGCGTCCAATATTAACCAGGCTACGGTATGAGGTGGAGGCAGATGAATCCCTCATTACTCTACAGTAATGAGTGGAGTACGGAACCATTACTACAGGTAATGAGGGAGGACAGGGAGCATTACTACAGGTAGGAGAGGACATAGGAGCCATTACTACAGGTAATGAGAGGAGGACACAGAGCCATTACTACAGGTAATGGAAGGAGGACAGAGGACCATAACTACAGGTAATGAGAGGAGGACAGAGGAGCCATTACTACAGTATAGTGGGAGGACACAGGAGCCATTACTACAGATAATGATGTGGAGGACCAGGAGCATTCTACAGGTAATTAGAGGAGGACAGAGGAGCCATTACTACGTATTAGAGGTACAGGACTTACACAGTATAGTGGAGGAACAGGAGCCATTACTACAGGTAATGTAGTGGAGTACAGAGAGTAGCCATTACTACGGTAATGAGTGAGGACAGAGAGCCATTACTACAGGTAATGATTGGAGATACAAGGAGCCATTACTACAGGTAATGAGTGGAGGACAGGAGCCATTACTACAGGTAATGAGTAAGGACACAGGACCCATTACTACAGTAATGAGGGAGGACACAGGAGCCATTACACAGTAATGATGGACAAGGAGCCATTACTACAGGTAATGAGAGTGAGGACATAGGAGCCATTACTACAGGTAAGAGTGGTGGGTGGACAGAGGACCATTTATAAACAGGTACGAGATGGAGAGACGAGGAGCACTTACTACAGTAATGAGTGGTGGGTGGACAGAGGAGCCTTAGCACACAGTAAATGAGTGGAGGATACAGGAACCATTACTACAGGTAATGAGAGGCGGACACAGGAGCCATTACTACAGGTAATGAGTGGAGGACACAGGAGCGAGGACACAGGAGCCATTACTACAGGTAATGAGTGGAAGGACGAGGAGTCCATTACTACAGGTAATGGGGAGGACACAGGAGCCATTACTACAGGTAAGAGAGGGGACAAGGCGAGCCATTACTACAGGTAAGAAGGAGGACAGAGGAGTCATTACTACAGGTAATGAGTGGAGGACAGAGGAGCCATTCTACAAGTAATGAGTGGAGGACACAGGAGCCATTACTACAGGTAATGAGTGAAGGACAAGGAGTAATTACTACAGGTAATGAGAGGGGGAAGAGGAGCCATTATCAGGTAATGAGTGGAGGACAGAGAGCCATTACTCCAGGTAATGAGTGGAGGACACAGGAGCCATTATACAGATAATGGTGGAGGACACAGAGCCCATTACTACAGGTAATGAGTGGAGGATACAGGAACCATTACTACAGGTAATGAGAGGGGACACGGAGCCATTACTACAGGTAATGGAGTGGAGGACACAGGAGCCATTACTACAGGTAATGGAGTGGGAGGACACAGGAGCATTACTACAGATAATGAGTGGAGGACAGAGGAGCCATACTACAGGTAATGAGAGGAGGACGAGGAGCCATTAACAGTATGAGTGGAGGACACAGAATCATTACTACAGGTAATGAGTGGAGGATACAGGAACCATTACTACAGGTAAGAGAGGAGGACAGAGGAGTCATTAACTACAGGTAATGAGAGGAGGAACAGGAGCCATTACTACAGGTAATGAGTGGAGGACACGGAGACCATTACTACAGATAATGAGTGGAGGACACAGGAGGCCATTACTACAGGTAATAGAGGAGGACAGAGGAGCCATTACTACAGGTAATGAGGAGGGACAGAGGAGCCATTACTACAGGTAATCAGTGGAGGACACAGGAGCCATTACTACAGGTAATGAGTGGAGGACAGGAGCCATTACTACAGGTAATGACTGGAGGACAAGGAGCCATTACTACAGGTAATGAGGGGAGGATACAGGGCCATACTACAGGTAATGAGTAAAGGCTACAGGAGCCATTTACTACAGGTAATGAGAGGAGGAATAGGAGCCATTACTACAGGTAATGAGTGGTGGGTGGACAGAGATCCATTACTACAGGTAATGAGAGGAGGACAAGGAGCCATATACAGTAATGAGTGGTGGGTGGACAGAGGAGCCATTACTACAGGTAATGAGGGAGGAT
>CM033644.1:49488925-49695982 GCA_019512145.1 Engystomops pustulosus | reverse complement strand
ATATTTTCCACCTTTTGGCTTGAACAAGCGATCATCCGATCACTTATTCAAGCCTCTACACTGCAATACACTTGTATTGCAGTGTATAGTGTAAGTAACTGAGCATGCCGCGCATGCTCAGTTACTTACAGCCGGGTCCTGCCAGGAAGGCAGAACTCGGCAAGAAGAGGAGCCGACAGCCTCGGGTCACTCGTCGGGACCAGGGGCAGCGGCAGGAGGGATCGGATACCCCGGTAAGCACACCGGGGGTGGGGGTGGGGTGTCCGATTCACGGGGGACACACTTGCACGCCGCGGTCATGCTTGCACTATACTGACCCGGTGTCCCGAAATCTTCTTCTGACGCGGCGCCGTAGAAAGGCGTCGCGTCAGAAGAAGTACCCTTAATGACCGACGTAGATTCCCGATAGGGCGGTCATTAAGGGGTTAAACCAGTCTGGTCGGAAATCTGAACAAAAGCCACGATTAACTTAAAGGAAATCTACCATTTGTTTTCATGCATTCTAAATCAAACATATTTAGAGAATGCTGTACACTGATGCAGAAATATATCTTGTTTAATCCCTGATCCAAGTGGTTTTGCTAAAAAAACAATTATAAAATTGAGGACCTTGGGAAAGCTGGGTGCTGCTGGCTGTCGTGCATAAACACATTACTCGGACCTTCCTGAACTATCCAGACAGGACTAATCAACCTGTGCTGAATGATTCATACACAGCAGCTGGGGGATGGTGCAGAGATTGATTATTTCTGCCTGTCAGGAACAACACAATGAATACAATGAATACGGAGCAGTGCATAATTGGGGTACGACGAGAAGCGTCAGGGCATCCACAGGAGCAACAGAGCCTCATTGGCATAATTTTATAATTGTTTGTTTGGTTCTCAAGGTATGTTTGGTTCATAATGTTTGGTTCATAATGCAAAAAAACAAGTGGTAGATTTCCTTTGAAGGTCATCTACCATCGGATTGATGGATGGTAGACTACTATTACTCACTTGCTCGTTACCTCTTCTAGTGGATGGAACCACAAAAGAAATATGCTGAAAATGAGTTTCTAAAATTATAAAAACACAAAGCAGCACTGTTTGGTTTATAAAATTATGCAAATGAGCCGGAGATTCTCGGACCTACATCCCCAGAGCAACTCTTGGCTCTGCCGGCTGTTAATTTATGCAGGCTGGCCGGTGCAGACAGCCGGTGCATAATTTAACAGCTGACAGAGCCAAGAGGTGCTCTGGAGGCATAGAACACAACACCCCGACTCATTTGCATAATTTTGGAGACTCATTTTCTGAATATTTCTGTCTTTCCAGGATATAATAAAAACCATTCCATTCCTATATAAGAGGTAACAAGTAAGTAAGTTAGGGTAGTCTACCATCAGTAAATCTGATGGTAGATTTCCTTTAATGAGGATGGAACCTTTGTGTATTTGTATGACTTTTTTGAACCATAGGTGCTGTGTCACGTGATCCAAGTGAACAGAAGAAAAATTAGTCTGGATAGTTTCAAGAAGATTTAAAAAGAACAGTGTGCTTCTACCGGAGAAGCTCAGATGCCATAATCCAAATCAACATTGTGTGTTTTCCATTCAGTATCGGAAAATGAATCGCTGGCGGAAAACTAAACTCTGCAAAAATTACCTTACTTTTAACATTGTCCATAATGATTCTCACTGACCTTTGGATAACATAGCTAAAGACCACAAATTAGACTGAACTTTCTGATTCCCATATCAAGGCAGGTCTTTCCCCAAGAACAATCCATTGTAATCATAAAGCAGTTAGGTTATCTTCAGCAAATACAGCTAGATAGCACATTATGTTTTATATACTGTATTTGCATTATATGTGTAACTGGGGAGATTATGGGACTTTATTTTATTTATTTAATTATTATTATAAAATGATTTAATCTTTTTTTTTTTACTTTCACATATTTTCCACCTTTTGGCTTGAACAAGCGATCACCCGATCACTTATTCAAGCCTCTACACTGCAATACACTTGTATTGCAGTGTATAGTGTAAGTAACTGAGCATGCCGCGCATGCTCAGTTACTTACAGCCGGGTCCTGCCAGGAAGGCAGAACCCGGCAAGAAGAGGAGCTGACAGCCTCGGGTCACTCGTCGGGACCCTGGGCAGCGGCAGGAGGGATTGGATACCCCGGTAAGTTTTTCCGATCCCGGGTGTTAGTGCCGGGTCTGGGCAGCCCGACACCAGCACTATACTGACCCGGTGTCCCGAAATCTTCTCTTGAAAACTAAACTCTGCAAAAATTACCTTACTTTTAACATTGTCCATAATGATTCTCACTGATCTTTGGATAACATAGCTAAAGACCACAAATTAGACTGAACTTTCTGATTCCCATATCAAGGCAGGTCTTTCCCCAAGAACAATCCATTGTAATCATAAAGCAGTTAGGTTATCTTCAGCAAATACAGCTAGATAGCACATTATCTCACGGAAAGTATTTGGATTGGAGCTGCTCCAAGAATATATGGTAATATCTTAAAAAGAGCCGTCTAGTTACGCAGACTAACCAAAATAATAACGGAAGTTATTCTGTTGTTAAAGATCCATTCACTTTAGAAACTTGACTTGTTTGTAGAAGGATCCCTATGACAAGCTCAGATCACACAGTGTCCCCATAAAATGAAGCCATGTTTAAATACAACAGCAGGTAGACAAAGCACACAGGACCCTGGATACCATCAGCAATCTGGACTTCTACTGGAAGATGCATCAGAACACAAACATAGTCATGGTACCAATCAAACTCAAATATGGGCTTAAGGTCCCATACACTCACAAATATGGTCTACAATCCATCCCAGAGGGTCGCAACTAACATTTTTCAATTCCAGAAGGGTACAAATACCCTCCTCACCATTAAATTTGAGGAAGTAGCTTTTTACCCCAAGGAGGAGTATGAAAATTTCGAGTAATACCACACTAGCACCCACTCATGCACACTCACCTCGCACACAACACCACCCACAAACCGAGCTCGGTCAACACCACACTCACACCAGAAACAAGAGACATACACCTACAAAACACACCTGACCGAAGCAACAAAAGAAACCTACCTCAGCACAAAAAACAAACAAAACACCGCACAACACTATACCTCACAATACAAGCAAACACACTACAAACTCACCAATAACCGCCAGGGGGTGTCCGATCCACGGGGGACACACTTGCACGCCGCGGTCATGCTTGACCGCGGTGTGTAAGGGGTTAAACACCCGGGATCGGAGTTTTTCCGATCCCGGGTGTTAGTGCCGAGTCTGGGCACTATACTGACCCGGTGTCCTGAAATCTTCTCCCGAAAACTAAACTCTACAAAAATGACCTTACTTTTAACATTGTCCATAATGATTCTCACTGACCTTTGGATAACATAGCTAAAGACCACAAATTAGACTGAACTTTCTGATTCCCATATCAAGGCAGGTCTTTCCCCAAGAACAATCAATTGTAATCATAAAGCAGTTAGGTTATCTTCAGCAAATACAACTAGATAGCACATTATCTCACGGAAAGTATTTGGATTGGAGCTGCTCCTAGATAGCACATTATCTCACGGAAAGTATTTGGATTGGAGCTGCTCCAAGAATATAATGGTAATATCTTAAAAAGGAGCCGTCTAGTTACGCAGACTAACCAAAAATAATAACGGGAAGTATTCTGTTGTTAAAGAATCCATTCACTTTAGAAAATTGATTTTTGTTAGAAGGATCCCTGATGACAAGCAGATCATACAGTGTCCCGATGAGAAATGAAGCGTATGGTTTAAATAGCACAGCAGGTAGAACTAAAGCAACAGGAGCCTGGGATCCATCAGACTCAAAGACTGGCTATGGGATGCATCAGACACAAAATATAGTCTATGGGATCCATCAGACTCAAAATATGGTCTATGGGATCCATCACACTCAAAATATGGTGTATAGGATCCATCACACTCAAAATAAGGGCTATGGGATCAATCACTCAATGGGGCTTATTTACTAAGGGTCGAGCACTGCACTATCGTTGGACGTTGCGACATTTTTGGGTTTTGACAGGTATTTAACAGGTGTCTGCGCTGGGATTGTGTCTCACAGGATCGGATTTTGACGCAGCTGCGCTGGCTTTCATGCGACAGAAATCGGGGGCGGGATTTAACTTTCAAATTGTGTTGCAAGACAATGCACTTACATGCACCAGGAAGAAAAAGTGAACTCCTTCGGACCTCCGTTGCCCCAATTTGTAGAGCCTAAAGGAATCCTTACAATGAGAGTAATGATCAGAATGCTACCAAACATATGAATGTTCAACCAGGAATGCATGTTTATTTGGATGAATGTTGGCTTGTGGGTTATTAAATCTGTGTGGCCAAACTTTCAGACAGTGTTTACCCTATTTCTCACTTTGCAGCTTGTCATACACTTGAGTGTTGATGAAATGGGCAGAGGGGAGTAAGCGGCTGCCAGAACCTCAGGGTGCAGCTTATCAACAGAGAGACCATAAGCCGGGATCTGAGGAACTTCACTCATGGGAGAAGACGGCTCTCTGCCCCCTGAACTACGTGATGAGTGCAGGTCGGACCCCAAAAGCACGCGAGTGTGAAGGGACAGCTGTGAAATGATGGTGTGCTTTTTGGGTTCTGACCGGGGCCCATAGGAGGTTTCCATAGGGAGGGGAAAGCTCCTTAGCATTTGAGTGACCTATCCATAGGTATCAAATACGTTACTGGGAGCGAGCCTGTAGTTTCCGGATTGCTGCTACTAAAGGAAGTGTTCTGGTTCCATCCAGGGGGTGTAAGCGCCTGATCTGCCGGGTACGGGGGTTTTTTATTGTCTTCTCTGTTCAATGCAAAAACAGAGAGGAATCCCAGCATTGTGGGTAAAATCTTAGTAAACAGTAAAAACCAGACTGTATTACTTCACCATGAACAGTAGCTGAACACGTTTCCGGGGCAAAATTATGGGTCATCGTTAGTAATCCTAAATAATGAGCTGGTTCTGAAATCGATCAGTACCAAGCTGGTGGACGTAGGGAATTATTCATCTTACTTATTGGGGAAACAAACCTGCGTTATGGGGTATTTTCCTCTCTGCATGTGATAGGAAACTGCTACAGGTATTGGTGCCTAGAATAGGTGAGGGGTGCCTCTTATAACTGCCTTGGGCCCTTCACAATGGCAGTAGTGTGGTTTCATATTCTACCTGTATATTAAAATGTTCAGTAAGGGAAAGGATGGCTAGGGGGTAGAGGAGGCTGGAGGCAGCGGAAAGGCCCACCATGGGCTTTGAAACTCACGGACTGACGCTGTGCATAAACAAGCTTTCTCCCAACGGAAAGATAATGTTATATGACCGAGGATCTTGTCCTTGACTTAAACATGAAGGAATTTATACAGGTTTTTCTAGACCATATATTCGCGTAATGCCGGTCCTTATCCATTAAGGTTTGGATTTGACTGTATCCCCTTCAGTATCTATAGTTATTCCTGATGCATTGATACAGAGACAGAAGCAACAATGCGGTACTGGGTACTAGGGGCAGAGGCCGTGACAAACCAGTTCAAATGTTTATGGGTTTTCTTTCTTAGTGTAATATATTTCTTACAAGTAAACGCAATCCAAGCTCCATAGAGTAAATGAGTGCTGATCAATATCCAGTCCCCAAAAGAGTGAATGGATCAAGGGACATTTCCAGCTATCCTATAGTAGTTTAACAGGGAGTCCCTGGGTATACGTACAGGCGGGTTTCCTAGGTGTGCTCTAGTTGAATTGTATGTAAGTTCAAAACTGTATATTTTATAATTGTAGTTCCAGACAAATGTTTTTTTTGCCCCAGTGGCAATTGGGAGTTTTTCAAAATGTTTTGGCGTACGGACGCACGGATTATCAATAAGGGGGGTGGGGGTACTGCAACAAGACCACAGCCACACTCTCAAATCTGGATCATAGATATACATGGTTATCCACTTTTAGACAAATAACTTGATATTAGCTTTGTGTAATGAAAAGTTATAAAATTTTCCAAATTCTCAGTTTCATTGCTCACAGTTCTAGATCTTGCTTGCGTCATTGAACAGGAAACTAACCATCTTGACTTTACTCCTGGGGTAAAAACCAAGTGGCCCTATGTTTTTTCATGAGTCGAATTCAACAGGTACGCGGCTAATTATGGCACACAAGCTATGATTAATCCCTGGTATCGTAAGTGTTGTGCACTTGTGTGACGTCTACAATGTACCAGGAATTTACTCCCCCAGTCCCCCCCGAGGCAGTAGTACATACACGCCAAGTGTTTTGTATAAAAATAGGTTTACAGGAAAAAAAGATATGTTAAATATTGTGACCTTTCTTAGCATGTGCCTGTGTGACTAGTCAGTTGCCTTTTGGGAGGAGCTGGAAAGGAGCCAGTTCCCCCCCCCACCTTGGAAACTTGTACCCTTTTCAAATATATGATAACTCCACACGACTGCGGGATTGTGCTGTAGAGGAGCAGGGGGGTTCGCTGAAGGCCAAGTGATGGGTTTTTCATGTTTTGAAAACAGGTCACATGGAGAAGCTGTCCCCAGGGTGGGGTGAACTGCTCACTTCAACAGCCCTCCCATTGAAACTGCTTGGTCACACAGCAGATGCTAATGAAACGGCACAATATAAACATATCTTTTTTTCTGTAAAACCAAATTTGTAATACAAAAACACTTTGGCAGTGTATGTAACTGTGCTCTGTGGGGACTGGGGGAGTGCTAAAAATGGGTCTCTGGGTGACGGTTCACTTTAAGTGTGTCGGTCACAGTACACGCTAGGGTACTGGGTGGTAACAATTCGAAGAAACTGCGTTCTTGTTACCGAGTCAACTTCGATCGCATTGAAACGGATACCGCGATTGGGGCCAAGGCCGCCCCTGTACCTTAGCGTTATGTGTGACTCGGCACCCTAACACTAGTATTAAGCCCTCTATGACTATATTTATGTGGACATATATGGGTAATTTGGCAGTGGTTCTATCACTGGTGCTGAGCTATGTAGATTGTCATTGATCTTCAGTGTAACATTCTTTCTCTACATAACTTTGGACACCAGCAGATCACCTCATATGTAACAGTTTGCAGAATTCTTACTCCATTCCTGGCAGCATATAATTAATACAACAATTTTCTTTTGCGTCTGGTAGTTTCCGGATGAGCACTTAGATGTACTTCCCCTTATTGACATTTGTTTTAGCCTCGCCCTCTTCTATACTATGATCACATACTACAGCAGTAGATGCGCACAGGATTGAGCAAGAAAGATGACTCTTCATCGGTTCCTCCAATTAACATTACCACGTGTGACTTCCAGAGAAGTTACCCTCAAAATCACAACAACTCCCGCAGCTCCTCCCTGGGAAAAAATTATTGCTTACTATTATGAAATACAGTAATTAAAACGAAATACAAAATATGGTTGCCAACTATAAAAAATTTCATCGAAATATAATTTTCTAATCAAAAATAGTAAAAGTTTATTTTTGATAGGCCAATGCCCGTTTTAATATATTTCTTTATAGCGATGTCGGAAAGTGCCCTACCCCCTGCACCCCCTAAACTTTACTCATCTAAGGCAAATATGACTCTTCTTCCGTGCTTACTTGGCATATGACTTGCACCTAAAAGAAGGTAATTAAAAAATATAGCCAGTGTGTGTGGTCTAAAATAAACGTGTCTTTGTGTGCGTTGGTGTGTTATTGTGTTAGGTTGAATACACATGAGCTAAGTGCTATCATTTGTGTCTTAGATCCACCTCAATGACTTTCATCTGTGCTTATCTCTTTTTGTATATGTCCTCAATATTAGTGAATGTTCAGAAAACTAAATAAAGTGTAGCTAAACCTGTAGCACCTGATCATTAGCACATTGTCAGCACACAGCAATCGTAGCACTGAGGAAGTTACACTCAGTAATTTTACACGTGCGCATCACGATGAGTAATAGGACAGAACAGCAAAAATTAATTTAAAACTGCAAATAAGTGGTTAACAATTTCTTATTGTATAAATAACCTCACTATGGGATTACAATTTGAGAAAGTACGGTACTTCATCAAACAAATAAAGAGAAAGAAAAAAATAATGGCACCATAACAAAACAATTAACACCTGTATTAGATATCTAATATTGAGTTGTGATAAAATGCTCAACTCTGACTCCACAAAACATATAATAAATTAAAACTTTCCTTTAAACGTCGTTTCTATTACCTGATCTAGGTTTTAGACAAGGAGTGAGCAACATTATGGTCCAATAAAAGGCACTTCCATAATGTTGGTCTATGAGCGCTTGAGATAAAAAAAAAAAATATCCCAATTGGTGTAAAAAATATTTATAATAACTTAAGTACTATAATCTAAAGTGCATTGTAAAACTGAACTATACTGAAAATGTACTTATGGAACATTGGCATTAAATAGTATTTTACCTTATTACTTAATCTTCTAATTACTGGTTCTATCCTCTCTACCTACTGAAATTAAGGAAAGAATACAAATAGCCCATGATAAATCAGTGCAAGTTACGGGACTTATAGATACACACGATTTGTTAATAGTTTTAAATTATGCTATGAGCCAAAAGAATCATCTTGTGTGTTACAGTTGGCACCTCCATGCTGCAGGCTTGTAGCAGCAGAGGGGCTCGGGTATTACCCGCGAGTCCATCTGTCTTATTGCATAATATTGAAATGTGATTTATTTGATGGTAGATGTTCCTTTAACAAAATGGCAGATAATAAATCTGAGTATGTTTATGTGAGAGTGACACGATATCTCATCATTTTGTGTCATTACATTCACAGTAGATCATATCCATCTCCATGTTTATGGAGCCCTTTCTAAATAACCTACACTCAAGGGGGGGGGCATTTACTAAGGGCAACGATTTCGCGTTTTCTCTTCTAAGCGACGTGTTACCCGCAATATTTCCAATTTGCGCCGATTGTACCTGAATGCCCCGGGATTGATGGCGCTACCGATCGGATTGAGGCGCACGGCACCGTCATGCGCGGCGACAGAAATCGGGGGGCGTGGCCGAACGAAAAAACCCGACGTATTCGGAAAACCGCCGCTTATAAACCGAAAAGTGCGCTTGGGTGCGCGTCTACCTTCAACCTGTAAGAGGTGGTGCATTCCGCTCGATGAGTATGACTTTCCACGCAGCCAGCGCCCACGTGGACGGCGGAGGAAACTACCTTTCTTAATAATCCCCGGCCGGGACCCGAATCCAGAGCAGAGAAACACGCGCGGCGATCGCTCGAATGGGCCGGTAAGTAAATCTGCCCCATATGTCTGCCAAAGGGGGGAAAAAGATTGGAGTTTGACGTTTAATTCAAACCTGCCTTAGGTCTCCTCTGTGGCTGCCAGAACCTCAGGGTGCAGCTTATCAACAGAGAGACCATAAGGCAGGTTTGAATCTAACACTCCAATCTTTTTCCCCCCTTTGGCAGACATTGGGGCAGATTTACTTACCCGGCCCATTCGCGATCCAGTCCGAATCAGTGGGGTTGTCTGACGGCCACGCCCCCTGATTTGTGTTGCATGAAAGTTGGCACTATTGCACCAAAATTCGCTCGCGTGCGCCCAAAACCCTTGCTAAATGCGGCGCAAATCGGAAATAGTTGGGAAACCCGACGGAAATGCGATGTGCGGACCCTTAGTAAATAAGCCTCATTGTCTTAATGGGAATACCCCTTTAAAGAACACTATAAGGCAGATTTACTTACCCGGCCCATTCGCGATCCAGCGGCGCGTTCTCTGCACAGGATTCGGGTCCGGACGGGATTTATGAAGGTAGTTCCTCCGCTGCTGCGCTGAAAATCATCTGAACGGCCCGGAATACCCCGAGCTGGACCAGGTGAAGGTAAGCGCTTTCGGTTTTTAAATGCGGCGGTTTTTCCGAATACGTCGGGTTTTCGTTCGGCCACGCCCCCCTATTTCCATCGCGTGCATGCCAGCGCCGATGCGCCACAATCCCATCGCGTGCGCCAAAATCCCGGGGCAATTCAGGTACAATTGGCGCAAATCGGAAATATTCGGGTAACATGTCAGGAAAACGTGAATCGGGCCCTTAGTAAATGACCCCCTATATTCCAAAAAACATGTGGTGGTCTTCTCAATATACCGTATATACTCGAGTATAAGCCGACTCGTGTATAAGCCGAGGCCCCTAATTTTACCACAAAAAACTGGGAAAACCTATTGACTCGAGTATAAGCCGAGGGTGGGCTGCCAGAACCTCAGGGTGCAGCTTATCAACAGAGAGACCATAAGAATAAGGCAGGTTTGAATCTAACACTCCAATCTATTCCCCCCTTTGACAGACATTGAGTGAGCTATTTAGAAAGGCTCCATAAACATGAGATGGATTATGATCTACTGTGAATGTAATGACACAAACATATGAGATATCCGTCACTCTCACATAAACATACATCAGATTATCTGCCCATTATGTTAAAGGAAATCTACCATCAAATATCAAGCAAATTTTCAATATTATGCTAATAAGACAGGTGGACTCCGGGGGAATAACCAGAGCCCCTCTGTGCTACAGCCTGCAGCATGGAGGTGCATTGCTAACACCATAGATATCGTTTGGCTCATTAGCATAATTTAAAAAATATTACAACATCGTTGGATCTATAAGTCCCGTAACTGGCACTGATTTATCATGCTTAATTTATATTTCCCTTAATTCCAGTAGGTAGAGAGGAATAAGCCATATATTAAGAAGATTAAGGATTAATAATGCTAAAATACTATATGCCCAATGTTCCATAAGTAGCATATTTTCAGTTATAGTTCAGTTTACAATGCACTTTAGATTATATTACTTAAGATTATAAATATTTTTTACACCAATAATGGTGATACTTTTTTTTTTATCTCAAAGCGCTATAGACCAACATATGGAAGTGCCTTTTATTGGACCAATAAATGTTGCTCACTCCTGGTCTAAAACCTTAGATCAGGAATAGAACAGACATTTAAAGGAAATTTTTAAATTTATTATATGTTTGTGGAGTCAGAGTTGGAGCATTTTATCACAACTCCAATTTTAGATATCTAATAGCAGGTTAATTGTCTGTTTTATGGTGCATATTTTTTTTTCTCTTTAATTTATGTATGATGACTGTTACCGTACTTTCTCAAATTTTAATCCCATAGTGATGTTTATAAAATAAAGATAATTGTTAACCACTTACTTTGCAGTTTTAAATAATTTTATTGCTGTTCTGGTCCTATTACTCAGTGATGCTCAGTGTAAAATTCCTGAGTGTAATTCCTCAGTGCTACGAGATGCTGTGTGCTGACAATGTGCTTAGATTATCAGGCTACAGGGTTTAGCTACACTTTCATTTAGTTTCTGAACATTCACTAATATCTGAGACATAGAAAAAGAGAGATAAGACAGATGAAAGTCATGAGGTGGATATAAGACACAATGATACACTTAGCTCTGTTATATCACCTAAACAATAACACACGCAACAACACACGTTTAGCTTTTAGACCACAAAACTACTGGCTATTTTTTTAATTTACTTCTTTTATGTGCAAGTCATATGCAAGTAAGCAGAGAAGAGTCATATTTGCCTTAGATGAGTAAAGTTTAGGGGGTGCAGGGGGTAGTGTCACTTCAGACATCGCTATAAGAGACTAATTAAAAACGGCATTGGCCTATCAAAAATAAACTTTTAATATTTTTATGAAATTATATTTCAGATGAAATTTTTATATAGTTGGCAACATATTTTGTTTTTCGTTTTACTGTAAATTTCATAATAGTTAGCAATATTTTCCTCAGGGAGGAGCTGGGGAGTGTTTGTGATTTTAGAGGGTAACTTCTCTGTAAAGTCAGCCAGTTGTATGTAATTGGTAGGAACAGAGTGAAGAGTCATCTTTTCTTGCTCAATCCTGTGGCTCATCTACTTCTGTAGTATGTGATCATAGTATAGAAGAGGCGGAGGCTAAAACAATGTCAATTAAAGGGGAAGTATCACTTCCTAAGTGCTCATCCGGAAACTACCAGCTGCAAGAAAGACTTGTTTTCATTAATAGTAGCTGCAGGAAAAGTAAGATTCGTGCAAACTAGTTTACAGTAATGTGTCTCTGTGTGTCACAAAGTTATGTAGAGAAAGAATGTTACACTGAAGATCATGGCAATCTACAATAGCTAGCACCAGTGATAGTAACACTGCCAAATAATACCATATAATGTCCACATAACATATAGTCATAGAGGGCTAATACTAACAGTGTTACGGTGCGAGCACACATACCGCTAAGGTACAGGGGCGGGCCTTGGCCCAATCGCGTATCCGTTTCTATGGAATCGCAAGTGATCGGTAACCAGAACACAGTATCTTGAATTGTTACCACCCCAGTACCCTAGCGGTACATGTGACCGCACACTTAAAGGGAACCTGTCACCAGGAGACCCATTTTTAGCACTCCCCCAGTCCCCACAGAGCACAGTAAATACGCTGCCAAAGTGTTTTTGTATTAAAAATTGGTTTTACAGAAAAAAAGATATGTTATATTGTGCCTTTCATTAGCATCTGCTGTGTGACCAAGCAGTTGTCAAATGGGAGGGGCTGGAAAGGAGCAGTTCCCCCCACCCTTGGGGAACAGCTTCTCCATGTGACCTTTTCAAATACATGAAAACACCCATCACTTGGCTTAGCGACGCCCCCTGCTCCTCTACAGCCAATCCCGAGTGTGGGGAGTTATTCATATATTTGAAAAGGTTACATGTTTCCCAAGGGTGGGGGGGAACTGCTCCTTTCCAGCTCCTCCCAAAAGGCAACTGCCTAGTCACACAGCACATGCTAATGAAAGGTACAATATAACATATCTTTTTTTCTGTAAAACCTATTTTTATACAAAAACACTTTGGCAGTGTATGTACTATGCTCTGTGGGGACTGGGGGAGTAAAATTCCCTGGTCATGTGATGTCACACAGGTGCACAACACGTAAGAATACAGGGAGTAATCAGAGCTGTGTGCTATAATGAGCCGCGTACCTGTGTGACATCACATGAATAGGGACTGGTTTTTACCCACAGGAGGTAAGCAATGAAGTTTCCTGTTCAATGACAGCAAGCAGAGATCTAGAAACTGTGAGCAATTGAAACTGAAATGACGTTGGAAAATTGTATAACTTTTCATTACACAAAGAATATCAATTATTTGCTAAAAGTGGATAACCATGTATTATCTATGATGCAACAGATTTTGAGAGTGTGGCTGTGGTCATTGTGCAGTACCCCCCCCCCCTTATTGATAATCCTTGGTCCCAGTACCGCAAAACATTTTGAAACTCCAATTGCCACTGGGGCAAAAAAAACATTTTGTCTGGAACTACAATTATAAAATATACAGTTTTGACTTACATACAAATTCAACTTAAGAGCAAACCTATGGAACCCATCATGTACATAACCCTGGTACTGCCTGTATAACTAACTACAGGATAGATGGAAATGTCCCTTGCTCCATTCACTTTTTGGGACCTGGATAGTTGATTAACACTCATTTTACTTCTATGGAGCTATGGATTGCTTTACTTTTAAGAAATATATTAACTAAGACAAGGTAACCCATAACATTTTCTGTAACTGTGTTTGTCAGCATCTGCCCTCTAGTACCCAGTACCGCAGTTGTTGCTTCTGCTGTATCAATGCATCAGGAATAACTATAGATACTGAATGGGATACATTAAAATCCAAACCTAATGGCATTAAGGACTGCATGTACGTAAATACTGGTCTAGAAACCTTGTATAAATTCCTATCATGTTTAAGTAAGTGACAAGATCTCGGTCATATAACATTATATTTCCGTGGGAGAAAGCTTGTTTATGCACAGCAGTCAGTCGTGAGAAAGCCATGGTGGGCCTTTCCGCTGCTCCAGCCTCCTCTACCCCCTCCATCCTTTCCCTTACTGAACATTTTAATATACAATGTAGAATACTGACCACACTACTGCCATGTGAAAGTGGCCCAAGTGCAGTTATAAGAGGCACCCTCACCTATTCTAAGCAGCCAATACCTGTAAGCAGGTCCTATCACATGCAGGAGAGGGAAATACCCCATTACGCAGTTTGTTTCCCCAATAAGTAAGATGAATACATAGTCCACCAGCTTGGTATCTGATGCGATTCAGAACCAGCTCATTATTATAGGATTAACATAACGATGACCATAATTTTGCCCCCGAAACGTGTCAGCTACTGTTCCATGGTGAAATGTACATGTCTGGTTTTTAATGTTTACTAAGATATTTTACCCACAATGCTGGGATCCTCTTCTGTTTTGCATTGAACAGAGAAGAATAAAAAACCCCAGTACCCTGCAGATCAGGCGCTTACAGCACCCTGGATGGAACCAGAAGCACTTCCTTTAGTAGCAGCCATCCAGGAAAACTACAGGCTCAGCTCCCAGTACAGTAATTTTGATATCCTATGGATAGGTCATCAAAATGCTAAAGGAGCTTTCCATCAATATGGAAACTCCTATGGGGCCAAGGTAAGAAAAAAAAGAACACATATTTACAACGCTGTCCCTTATCACTCCAGTGCTTTTGGTTCCGGACCTGAACTCAATCAGAAGTTCAAGGGGGGCAGAAGACCTGCTTCATCCAATGAGTGAATTCCTCAGATCAAGGGACAACACAGGAAGTGAAGTCTCCTGAGAAATGGAAGTGAGGTTTCATGTCTGAGGAGCCTACTCATTGGCTGAAAAAGGTCCCCCCCCCAAAAAAGGACCATATAAATGAAGGAACAAGAAGCCAAACCATTGTGAGAATGCTTTCTTTATTGTTACCTTACCATGTACCCCTAGGAGTTTTCCATATTAATGTATTGGCGGACATGTTTACATTTACAAGGTTTAGTCTTCATCATCAGAACCTTAGTTTACCAGCCTAGATGGTCCAAATAACAGCACATATAAATGATAAGATGTGGTAAAAAATATGTCAGCTCTCAGTGTCTACATTTAGCCTCGGTGATGTCTGTGGAGACTCTTGGCATCTATTTGCATGCATAGCATACGGAAAACCTTCTTCATCGCCACTCCCTTCACCTACTTCCTACTTAATAACAGTAAGGTTTCAATAAGGGGCTCTCCCACCTCAAATATGCATCAATGACAGCTTCTTTTAATAATTAAAGGGGTGTGCGTATACAACAGATGTCCAGGCAATGCAACAAGTGTGAGGGCCACTGCCTCAAAGGAATGAAGCTTTACTCTAGCCACTTCCATAGATGTCCTTCACAGATCTTGACAACATAGAAATCAAAAGCATATTAACATACAGTTATCTGAGTCATTTTGGTCCCCAGCAGCGGCCTCCCCTTATTAATAACATGTCCAGCAGCGGCCTCCCTTTACTACTAAAATACCCCTAGCGGCCTCCCTTTACTACTAAAATACCCCTAGCGGCCTCCCTTTACTACTAAAATACCCCTAGCGGCCTCCCTTTAAATATAATATAATAATAAACTTACATACTTACCCAGTGATGTCTTCTTCCCTGTAGCTTTACTGCAGGCGGCTCGGCTCCTCCAGGTTGCACCGCGCGCCTCGGGTCACGTGACTGACGTGACCTGACGTCAGGTCGCCTCAGTCACGTGACGAGCAGCGCGCATTGCAGCCTGGAGGAGCCGGAGGAGTTGCAGAAGGTGGGCGGACCAACGCGGCGCCGGACAGGTAAGCAGGGGGCAGAAACACGGGGGCGGAACATTAACATAGGGGTAGCACATTACACTGGGGCAGCACATTACACAGGGAGGGGGGTGGACAGCGGGCGCTGGGCGGCTGCGTGTCAGCAAAAATGACTACGCGTGTCAGTGCTGACACGCGCGTCATAGGTTCGCCATCACTGTCATAGAAATATACACTATGAACTTGTTCACCCCCATACAGGTTATATCTACCCCCATCCATAAGCATACACCACAAACGTGATGTGAATGTAGCCTGAATTATGGAATCACATCCTAAATATGATCCAGCTACATCATTGCCAAATGTTACCTTATCTTTCAAGTGAATGACGCACATGGGAAACATCAAAGGTGGCGGCAGAAAGACCTTTCTTGAAAATGCCATGCGACAATATTTATTAAAAAAAAAAGAAAACAAGGTAGTCTTCCTGAAAAAGTATCCGAATCACTGAAAAATGTCCAGATGTTAGAAACCTGCCCTGAAGAGATGATCACGCCAAGCCACGACCAGACAGGACGCCTTGAAGTTGAGTGCTCGCTACTTGTGAAGTGACAACTGCTGGACAAGTCTCGAACATTATACTCTTCATATCAAAGAAACTGTAACATGTTCCAATCCCCTCAAAATCTCTACATGTCAAGAAACTGTCCAGCAGGAAATCATTAAGCTGTCTGCTCGACATGGAAATCTGATCTCCTCTGTCAAGTTCTCATGTAGAATAAACAAAGGAAGGGAATTTTGTTTCAGTATTTACACCTATACCTTAGTCTTCCACATAGAGGGCTCTGCAGTGTGGTGGTTTTTCCATATGGCTAATGCTATCTACATATGGGTAATCCTGTTGGAAGGGCAAGAAAATTTGCAAACTTGGCCCAATACATTAGTGACTTTCAATCAGAAAATGGGGCAATTGTATCTTAAAGGCCTATCAGGGAAATCTGGGACATAAAACCACCCATAGGCTCCAATGGACAACCTGTGCCCTTCTCAGTGTTCCGGCGCGGCACCCCCATCACTCACCTATCCTCGTCCCTGCTTCCGGTCCGGCAGCCATCCGCGCATCTCTGACTCCTAGGGCTCGCGTGAACCAGCTTCAGAGTATTTACCCAGAATCCTTTAGAATCCAGCCTCTCCCTACAAACCCTGCCAGATCATTGTGCCTTTGAGAAAGCTTGTCTTATGCCCTGTGCTAGTATTCTGAATTCCCATAGTGACCCCGGTTCCTTTATTGACTTTGATCCTGTTCTGCCTGCCTTGAACTGTTGCTACCTTCTCAACTCTGATCCCGTGTTGCCCGTCCTGAAGTCCTGTCTGTCCCCGACTACGATTCTGCGCAACGTTCTTGTACCTTGCCTTGGCTGCCACCATGAACAAAGTTGCTCCTGTGGAACGACCTGGTGGTACCACACCGCAGCAAGTCTAACCCGCTTTGCGACAGGCTCTGGTGAAAACCAGGTACCACTTAGATTCCGGTCCCAGGTGTCAGCTTACATCATCGTCCGTGGTGGTCCAGTGGGTCCACTATCCCTGGAGTCTGACAGTCCAAGATTCTTCTCTCATTGGGTGCATTAACAAAACCAAACATTTTATACTACTCTGTCTGATGATCTCGACACCGAATGTCAGAGCAATTGGTGATGGCATACCACATCCAGGCTTAAAGGGAACCTGTAGGGGAAGTTTGTCCATAAGGAGCTGTGGGTAGTTAAGTGCCCCACTGTTCCAGCTTCACTTCCTACATAATGATGTGAGGAGCAATTACATTTAAAGACTTCAAAAAGACTTCACCGGTCGTCTTAACTGTGCAAGCATTGTAGGTACGGCACATGTGCAATGAAGCTTGGGAATTATCTCTCCTTCTTTGAAGAAATGCAAGAGGAGGTGTCAGTACAGAGATCTTCACATGTGATCAGACTCACATTTAGGCAAGTATTAACGTTTGTTATTTAACATTGCGCCCACATACAAATCTCATACAGGTCAATTTGGGAACCTAAACTACAAGTCCATAACGACCGGTTGTTGATTTGGGGATTAGGATTAATTAGGATTAGTATTAATCTATAGCTGCACTGGGGTAACTCCTAATAAGACAATGCTGAAAATGGTACATACTAAATACCAATTGGTATTCAGTGAGTTATAGTGTCCATAGCACATGTACCCAAAAAACTCTTCCATCCAATAGTAAAATGAAGGGATAGAGGCAATGCTCTCTAATGGCAGTTTATGAAAATAGATTTAGTTTAGGGGGGTTATTTTGCATGACGGGTTCTCTTTAAGCAGTTCGTTTCCCCAGTAAGTAAGATGAATACATAGTCCACCAGCTTGGTATCTGATGCGATACAGAACTAGCTCATTATTATAGGATTAACATAATGATGACCATAATTTCGCCCCCGAAACGTGTCAGCTACTGTTCCATGGTGAAATTTACATGTCTGGTTTTTAATGTGTACTAAGATATTTTACCCACAATGCTGGGATCCTCTTCTGTTTTGCATTGAACAGAGAAGAATAGAAAACCCCAGTACCCTGCTGATCAGGCGCTTACAGCACCCTGGATGGAACCAGAAGCACTTCCTTTAGTAGCAGCCATCCAGGAAAACTACCGGCTCAGCTCCCAGTACAGTAATTTTGATATCCTATGGATAGGTCATCAAAATGCTAAAGGAGCTTTCCATCAATATGGAAACTCCTATGGGCCCAAGGTAAGAAAAAAAAGAACACATATTTACAACGCTGTCCTTTATTACTCCAGTGCTTTTGGTTCTGGACCTGAACTCAACCAGAAGTTCAAGGGGGGCAGAAGACCTGCTTCATCCAATGAGTGAATTCCTCAGATCAAGTGAGGTTTCATGTCTGAGGAGCCTACTCATTGGCTGAAAAAGGTCCCATGACCCCCCCCCCCCCCCAAAAAAAAAGGACCATATTAATGAAGGAACAAGAAGCCAAACCATTGTGAGAATGCTTTCTTTATTGTTACCTTACCATGTACCCCAAGGAGTTTTCCATATTAATGTATTGGCGGACATGTTTACATTTACAAGTTTTAGTCTTCATCATCAGAACCTTAGTTTACCAGCCTAGATGGTCCAAATAACAGCACATATAAATGATAAGATGTGGTAAAAAATATGTCCGCTCTCAGTGTCTATATTTAGCCTTGGTGATGTCTGTGGAGACTCTTGGCATCTATTTGCATGCATAGCATACGGAAAACCTTCTTCATTGCCACTCCCTTCACCTACTTCCTACTAAATAACAGTAAGGTTTCAATAAGGGGCTCTCCCACCTCAATGACAGCTTCTTTTAATAATTAAAGGGGTGTGCGTATACAACAGATGTCCAGACAATGCAACAAGTGTGAGGGCCACTGCCTCAAAGGAATGACGCTTTACGCTAGCCACTTCCATAGATGTCCTTCACAGATCTTGACGACATAAAAATCAAAAGCATATTAACATACAGTTATCTGAGTCATTTTGGTCCCACGTAGCAATCGCTATAAGGCACTACATCCAGTCAGTACAGTCTATTAATAGGAGTCAGTGGGCAGTATATATGAGATATCTTTTACATCTGCCACATAGACGCCATACACGTTTTACACAGTATGAACCTCTGTGCCATACATAAAGCATAACTATCATAGCGCTTTCCCCCAACTGGACATCGGACTATACACATTACATTGTCACAATGACCGGGTTCTGCTGAGATCTTTGCTATGTATATGGAACCATGCAGCACACTGGACTTGGCTTTCTGTATTTCTTGCCATATTTTCTGCAGGGCTTATACCTGTAGCCTGGGGCTGCATGTATGGTTGATGGTAAACCACAATGTCCACCAGTCTCCAAGAGACAGATAACAAACATCCAGGGACCCGCAGCAGCTGGAGGTGACTCACATCCTGTCACTGTCACATTGATACAGCAGAGCAAAACCTAAGACTTCCGCTTACTACGGAGGACACAGAAGATGAGCAGTAGCAGTCATCTTTACACCTACAACGGGCAATATTTTATAGTACAGATAGTCCAGAAAGGTTTGTTCTATCTTAAAAGCACATCCTGCTTAATTAAGGAGTAAAAAATTTACTATAGTGGTAGATTATCTATCTTATTAAAGCGAATTTACATTTATATTTATATATATTTATTGCAGTTTTTTATCTCAATGGAGTCTGCAAAAATCTATGGACAACCACATTAAGATGTATAACAACACTCTGCAACAAATCTGAAACATGCGATGGGATGGTTTTGCAAAAATGGCCATATTTGCCAAAAATGGTGTTATAGTGGTATTTATGTCAAATGGATGACCAATAGATTCAGGTCTTACGTATTGTGTCATAGGAATGGAGGTGGCGACACTCTCTCCATTCATTTTAATGATGCTAGAGGAGTAGGAAGACCACTACTTAAATGGGGTTGTCCACTTTCAAATGTTTGATATTGTTTATGTAAGGAAAAGTTATACTATTTTCCAATAAACTTTCTGTATCAATTCCTAACGGTTTTCTAGATCTCCGCTTGCTGTCCTGCTATAGAAAGCTTCTTTGTTTGCTTCCAGTGGATAGAAATCTGTCCACGTGATGTGATGGACACGCAGGTGCATAAGCTGTTATTATCACAGAGAGTAAGGCCCCTTTCACACTTGCGTTTTTCACACATGTGTTCTGTACATGCTTTTGGCCCGCAGAACTTGCATTGCACTCTGACCCACTGTAATCAATGGTTCAGAACACACGCACATTTTTTTAACGCACGTTTAAATCTCACCATGCTCTACTTTTACAAGTCATGCACGTGAAAAACGCACCATACAAGTCCATGGAGATGCATCAAAAATAAATTGCACTCTAAGACACGTGCAAGTGCAATGCGTTTTTCATGCATCAATTGCCATAGAAAAGATAGAGCTCAGTCCTGAGTCCTTTTCACGTGTGTTATCTGCGCGTGAAAAATGCATTGAAAACGTGTGTGAAAAACTGAGACACTGAACAAACTCTGACTGAAAACTGATTGCACTCCGATGCAAAATGTCAGTTTTTCACTGACCAAACCCTGATTGCTCCCTGATCAGACTCTGACGTGATCTGAAAAGCAAGTGTGGAAGAGGCCTATTAGGAGCCATTTGATTATAACGGCTTGTGCTCCTGTGTGTCCATCAGATCGCATGGACAGATTCTATTCACTGGAAGTAAACATAGAAGATTTTAGAGCAGGACAGCAAGCAGAGATCTTGAAAACAGTGAGGAATTGATACAGACACTATATTGGAAAATTGGATAACTTTTCCTTACACAAACTATATAAAATATTTGCTAAAAGTGGACAACCCCTTTAATTCACTGCAGCCATTATACAAGAGTCAGGAGAACCCTATATCAGTGGGATCCCGATATCTAAGAAATGCATTGCACATTTATAGTGTATCCTATGTATATAATCCATGTGTCCATGATAGGATAACCCATCTTTGTAATGAGAAACAGGGATGAGACATCTAATATATGAGATTTTGTACCCAGAGGGCAGAAGAGTGTTTTCAATTAACAATAATTGCTTGGCATATGATGTTGAGGCGACGCTGTGTGAGTTACAATACTCGGTTTGCTAGTGCTGGGTGTAGGCATTTCCTTTATCCCTTGGGGCAGGATCATGAACCATGTGCAGAGGGGCTCCCTGTAATAAAAAGAAAGCCCCATGCAGTAAAGTTAATAGAGGCAGTGATCTTTTGATGATCATGATTTACCACAGTGTTACTGAGTAACTACACTCATGACCTAATCTCCTATCACATGGTTTATCTTACTTTATCATTTGTCATCGCATAGACCTAGTAGTGATCTGATTGTAAGTTCATTTATGCACTGAAATAGGGCGATACATCTTTGATATCTGTTAGCTAACAGCTATTATTACCTGCCAGGTCTGAATGTGCTCCTCAAAGTCAACTATCACCAGGATGAAGTATTGTATACACAGGATCCGCTCTTCTCTTAGCTACTAAATATGCTAAAAAATATGCAATATGAGCCTGAAAGGCTCTAGGCTCCATAGGTGTTAAGGCTCATTTGCATATTTAAAAAAACTTTACTTATTAAAGGAAACCTACCACTTGGGATAGGGCTCATAAGCAGGACATGCCGTGCACCAGCTCAGGGTGAGCTGGTGCTGGCGCTTATCTTCATTATGTTTTTAAACAGTTTTAAAGCATTTAATCACTTTATTAATTTTTATATCGGAAGTAGCTTCCCCACACCGAGGTCCGCGCTCAGCGCACCATGCGCGACCGTGTGTGCGCCTGATAATAAAGTGATTAAATGCTTTAAAACATTATAAAAACATAATGAAGATAAGTGCACGGCATGTCCTGCTTATAAGCCCTACCCGAAGTGGTAGGTTTCCTTTAAAAACATGGGGATAGGAAGCTTAAAGGACATCTACCACCAAAATCAAGGACTGTACACCAAGCACACTTACATGCTGGTGTGTGCCCTTTCTGACAGGATCTGCTCTTCTTTCTTATTCTGTGGATTTTCACAAAAGAAAGTTTTTAAAATTATGAAAATAAGCCTCAAGAGCCCTGGGCTCACTAGTTTTTAAAGGAGCCTGGAGCCCCTCAGGTTCGTAAGCTTTTTTATCTTAAAAATAAGGGAATAAGCAGATTAAAGAAAAATGGATCCCGCCAGAGGGTGGACACACCAGCATGTCAGTGTGCTTGGTTTACAATCCTTCATCCTGGTGGTAGATGTCCTTTAAAAGAAGAGCAGATCCTGCCAGAGGGGACACACACTAGAATGTCAGTGTGCTTGGTTTACAATCCTACATCCTGGTGGTAGATGTCCATTAATTGGAAGAGAGGCAAGCAGCTGCTAGACACATTCATAACCAGATCTTTCCCACCAACATCTGCCATCACAGGAAACTCGCAAAAACATCTCCATAAACAGGATCTCACATGGATCACCTATCTTGCATATAGAATAACTTTTAAAAAATAGTAAATTCAAGAAACAATTGGCAGATTTGTGTATAGGCAGAGGAGGCATAACAATGTCTATACCATCACCAGCAGTTTTCAACTTTATAGTGTGAAATATTTGGCCATGGTTTCCACCAGCATGTATGTGTCAACGTGGAGTTAAAGCAAGTTATGAGAGGTTACAGGGGAATGCCGACCTCAGCATTCCACACTTCTATCAGTGTCGTATTGCTATGGCTGCTCAGCTGGGAGTAACGCTCAGGACAAGAAGGACAAAACATCTGTTTCTTCAGGATTTAATCCTATTCCCCTAGAATGTAATCCATGGACACAGAAGCACAGCTACATGTCAGTATTCAGTAGATGCAGCTAAAGTGAATTTCAATAAAAAGTTATTATAAAAACAGAAAAGGGGGAAAAAAATCCATTAATTTTGCTAGCACTGCAATCAGCTATAAGGGTTCTGAGGATAGGCCCATTTCACTAGCTTTGGTGGGTCACCAGTGACCATAGTGATCAGGCATTCCCTGATATTATTCAGTAGTAGGCAGTAACTCTCAGGAGTGGAGTAAATATTACTGAGGTCAGTACTGTTCCTTTTTAAAGGTTTTTTTTTTTAATTAAATAGGTTTTCCAGGAATCTGAAAAACCCCAAGAGAGCTGGGGAAAAATAAAAAAGAAGGCCTCCTTACTTGTTCCTGTGTCTCTCTGGTACTTTCGTATTTCAGCACCAAGTGCAACCAAAATAACACAGGACCAGGACCAGCTTCAGCCAATGAGTGGCCTCCTCAGACCACACAAGGGCACTTTGGTTCACCAAGAAAGGCAACTTCCTTTAATGAACCCAGATCTGAGGAATCCACACACTGGATTTACTTACCCGTCCCTGCGCGTTCCCCGATCCGGAGTGTCCAACAAGATTCACAAAGATCGTGCGCCCGATTTTCTGCATGTGTCGCTTCCCCGCTCAGGTCCGCCGGAGTTCACCTTCTTCTTCCCGATGTATGTGAGTGCATTGTCTTGCAACACAACTTTACTGTTGAATCCCGCACTCTGTCCGAATCAGTCGGATCGTCCAATGGCGCGGCCCGATTTCTGTCGCATGAAAGCTGGTGCTGCCAAAATCTGATCGCGTGCGACACAATCCCCTTCTAAATGCCTGTCCCAGCGGCACGGTCCCCAAAAACGTCGGAAAACCAAACGGAAATGCGGCCGCAGGACCTTAAATAAATAAGCCTCATTGACTTAATCAGGTCCCATAAGCTGCAACTCCTGCCCGGGACAGTGCTAAAGAACAGCACTTTTTTCCCCATAAATAACAGAAGTGGAAGGTTCATTGAGGTCTATGGGGAACATCAGGTGAGCAGAAGAACATGGAGAGAGGAATGGAAACCCTTGACGCAAGAGTGAAGTGGACCGCACACTTTCTCTTAGGGTGCATTCACACTTATCAGTTGCATCAGGTTTTGGCAAAGCCATAAATTTGAAACTCCATTTTATTGATGACCCTTAAAGGGTCAAAACACCTACTAAAAAGGTATTATGGGTACCTATAGATAACTTTGTGTAATCCAGAACTACTGATATTAGTCATGGCATCCCTGCCGCAGAGAGGAAGCTCAGGATATTTTGCATAGTCTGTACCTGCTGTGTCATAGGCAGGTTACCAGCTCCCATAAACAATATTTATGCAAATCAATGACAATGTCTGATATATATATATATATATATACACATAGCAGCTTCAGAACATAATATAGATACTATAGAAATAGTATTCTCAGATAAATATAAGAGAATGTTACCTCTTTGCTTCCTCCAAGTGACACAAATATTCGTAGGCCACGTTCTGACGCCTCCTCTCATCCATCTCTTCTGCTGTGAGTCTTTCATCGTCCAGCACAGCTGTAAAAAAAGACCGGAGACATTACATGGCGTCACTTGTTTATCTTTCAAGACACTGGAACGTACCCTGTTTCCCCTAAAATAGGACATCCCCTAAAATAAGACCTAGTACAATTTTATTCAGGCTCAGAAATATAAGGCCTCCCCTGAAAATAAGACCTAGCGGCAGTCATTGCTACTGCTCCCCTCACACCATACATTAGTATTAGTAAATCTTTTAGAAGGTTGTGACATGAGGAAGAATTCATGGAAGTAAATCACCGGCTGTTGTGCTGCAAATGTGATAACAGCAGCTACCAGGATAAGAAGGGTCATTTATGTGCTTTTACTAAACATGAGAGACTGGGGCCAATGATTCTAATAGAAATGGAGTCACAAGAAAGACAGCAGGAAATTCAGAGTTTGGAGAGTCATAAGAGGATGTTAGAGAGGTAGATTTTTTTGTTCACCTATAAATGTAAATTCTTGTTCATGGAAAAATAAGAAGCCCCTGAAAATAAGACCTAGTGCATCTATAGGGACAAAAAATAATATCAGACACTGTCTTATTTTCGGGGAAACAGGGTATTAATTGGAAGCGTTACTCCTTTATGGATAGAAGGTATAAATCCTAAGGACATCCGCACACCCCTCCAATCACAGACACGGGGGAGTAGACGTGCATACAGTTAGGAGCAAACAGACCCCTAAGCCGACGGAAGTGCCACAGGATGTCCTGAAAGCCTCATATGACCCATATCTCCGATGGGAACGAGGGGCAAGTTTACCAGTGCAATAACAATGCAGGCCATCCTATTAGGAGATAGTACAACCCTGGTACACCCCTTTAAAAACTAATTCCAGCATACTCTACATATATGCAAATTGCACTCATTTACAGATTTCACGCTCTATTTTCAATCCCATGATCCTTCATTACATCTACAGCTATAGACAGTATAATCTCTAACTGCTGGACAGTGTGATCATCTATCTTTCTAGATTTTCCAAAAAGACCATAAAGAAAACCCATAAGTATAGAGTCAGGGAGGCTGCACTGCCATCTTCTAGATTATTACTGTGGCAGAAGTCTGTCTTATCTGCAGTTGCTCTAAGAAAAGCCCAACTTAAAAAAGAAATCTCAGAAATTCCCTAAATAAAGGTAATACTCTTTAAAGAAGATTCCTTTGCCATTAAAGGAAGTCTACTGTCTGGATCATACTATCTAAAGCAGCTACAGCAGTAGATTCCTCAGGCCACCATTATGTTAAAAAACACTATTAAAAATATGCAAACAAAGCTAAACTGCTCCTGGGAGTCACTATGGACTCTCCAGCCTCCAGCAGCACTGGCAATTCCCCCCTCCCAGGGCACTTATCACACCCACCAAACCACAAATGAGCTTCTTGATTCTAGCTCCCGTGCTCCATCAGCTCCAGGTATGGACTCAATGGGGCTCATTTACTAAGGGTCCGCAGACCTTATTTCTGACGGCATTCCCTGACGATTTCCGAGTTGTGCCGCATTTAACAGGGGTTTTTGGTTCACGCGACACAAATCGGGGAGGGGGGCCATCGGACGATCTGATGGTTTCGGACAATGCACGGGATTTAACATCGAAAATTGTGTCGCAAGACATGCACTCACGTACACCGGGAAGAAGTTGAACTCCGGCGGACCTCAGCGGGGAAGCGACACATTCAGGATCTCGAGCACACGAATCGCGCCGTGCTTCATCCTCGTCAGGGAATGCACAGCGGGGATCGCGACAGGATTGGGTAAGTAAATGTGCCCTAAAAGTGTGATCATCGGCATAGGAATGCTTCTATACAGTGTGTCAGCACAGAGCTTCCCTGAAGTCTTTGGAATTGAAATCAGCCTGGCTGTGACGGTAGTGAGAAAGTGACGGGGACAGGTAATTACCAGTGTTGCTGGAGCCTGAAGGGGCTCTGGTGATGCCCCAGAAAGACTTGAGGTTAATTTCCTGCACAGATTCTGCATCAGGGTAGCCTGAGGAACCTCTCACTTGAGCTTCTTTAGTATGTATGATCCAAATAGTAGATTTCCTATAAAGGCCGCCTCTCCCAGCGTGTGGAGACTTACATCCATTGATGCTTCATGGGGGGATTCTTGTAAATATGCAGATATGCTGACAGACTTGCATACATATATATATATATACAGGCGGTTCCCTACTTAAGGACACCCGACTTACAGATGACCCCTAGTTAAAGACGGACCTCTCTGCCCACAGTGACCTCTGGTGAAGCTCTCTGGATGCTTTACTATAGTCCCAGGCTGCAATAATCAGCTGTAAGGTGTCTGTAATGAAGCTTTATTGATAATCTTTGGTCCCATTACAGCAAAAAATTTTGAAACTCCAATTGTCACTGGGGAAAATTGTTATTTTTTGGCTAGATCTACAATTATAAAATATACAGTTTCAACTTACATACAAATTCAACTTAAGAACAAACCTATGGAGTCTATCTTGTACGTAAGCTGGGGATATATATATATATTAGTTTATAGACAATGAAAGAAAGAAGTTAGCAAAGTGCTTGTTTTCTAATGATCAATTGTCTGCACCTCCCCATTTCTTCTGTACAGTCACCTACATCAGAAGCATATGCTGGACACTGAGAATACTATTCTGTCTTGCCTTGAGATAAATAAAACATGAAGGTTTCTTTGTAAATTTGTCAGTCTCCTAGAGAAACGGCACCCAAGCAGGAAACACAATAATCACTTCCTCTCCTGTATCTACCACACACATTCATGTATCTTCCAGTCTGCAATGACGCTATACAGGAGGGAGTAGGGTCATATGCATTTCATACATACTGTCAAATACTGAGGTGGGAACGTGCTTCCCTTATAGACAAACAGGAATAATACATATATAATACAATTAGGTCTTGTATTTATCGTGCTGATCATTTCCAGCCAATTCACTCCAGAAGAAAGGTCACAATTAACATGTGGGTGATTTCAGGCGTACAATTAAAAAACTGCATAATTGGGTCATTGTACATTATGAATGATGATGTTATTTAATCCTGTTGTTCATTTTATAATACTTCCTGTACATTATAGATAATGAACAATTTTCTAATTGCTATTATAATTGGTGATTAACAATGTTCCCATTAAAAAGTAATACTAGTGACTAGGAACTAGTGATCTACCACTGGAAGAACTGGAGGAAGCGCTCTTCTACTCGGGAGGATGAGTATCACATTATAATATTATATAATTATATTAATAATAGTGTGGCTTTAGCTCTGACTGCTAAACCACTCACATGCACAACCATTTAGGGGTCTCCTTACCATAAGGTAAATAGGGTCAGAATAATACTAAACTAAGGACAGATGCACAAAATAGTCAGCTGAAATACTTTTTGATGGATCAGTGTCTGTGGCTGTTAATTTAATGCACCATGCCACTGATCCATAATAAAATAGTACATCCTATGTCATTTCTGTTTTTTACAGATCACTCATAGACTATAGTTTACTATAGTCTATGAGTGACCTGTCCAGACTGATGTCCAATTTTCACGGCCTAGTGTCGGTACATTCTGCATGTAGCTAAGATTCAGCACATCTGTCCAATAAGTATAAGCATCAAAGTCAAAATCCAGGATAGATATGTAAGGGCAACCTAGGGCAGATGCATGACAGTGAAAATTGGGCATGTGAAATCCGTGTTTTTGAAATGAAGGCACACGGCTGCACTAAGTGCAATATATTTTATTAAATCCTTGCCCATGGATGTTATTTTAACAGACTCTGCCACCGACCTGTTAAAAAGGTAGATAATACCAGAACCATTTTTCATGGATCACTCTCAGATTATAGCTCATGAGGATCCATAAAACAATGGATGCCAGATTGCTGCAAATCGGCTGTGAAAACACTGCTGATAATGTCCTTTTTACAGTCTCTTTGCAATGGTCATGTGCAGGTAGCCTAAGACCATATATACCAAAATATGTGTTTTTCATGGATCTGTGTGGAGGGTGTAAAGAACACAGAGCAGATCCTATTTCTGTGTTTCTGAAGACTTGGGCCTTCCCATACTTTGCATACAGATACCATTTGTAATTTTGGATTACACAAACTAGAGGCTGACAATGCCCTGCCAGTAGCAGCCGTGCCGTCACTGACTCACTGCTGGCAACCACAAGTCCATGGCTGCTCCACGTCATCACAGTGATCATACAGCTCTGTATACCAGGAGACTGTGTATGGTATAAATACAGCAAGAATGCTGCAGGTGCAGTAATGAAGCCAAGATACTGGGCAAATACAAAGGAGGTGTTCTTTCCGAAAACAAGGTGATCTATTCATGTTATATTAACGTTAACTGGTGAATTTGGGGATTTTGCTATATGTATACAAATAGGTCATAATGCACATATTATGTGCGAGGAATAGCAGAGGAGGTTAAACTTAAATTGTGACTAGACTACTCCTTTCTCGTAGATTTTGCACCATCAATTTTTCCCCTTATTTTTCTGCTTATGTTGCATTCTCTAGATAGGAGGCACGGGGGGCAGGGAACTGGGGGGACACAATATGAATTGGAGATGGGGGGGGGCACCAAGAGAGGAATTATACTGTTTGGGGATGGAGTAAGGGGCGGGGTAAAAGATGGGGGTTAGGTAGGATTTTATTTTCTTTGACTCTTTTTGCTGCTGCTAAAGTTGGGAGGTATGTAAATGACACCCAGATACCTGCATGAAGGGCTTTTGGATGAGAAGGTCTGGCTGTCAATCTGCATTCCGATTATTCCTAAATTTGTCAAAAGTGTCCAATAAAGTTACAAGCCATTCAGGTTTCTCCACTCCAAGCTTAGGAGACCATGTTTTTAGACAGTTTAAACAGTTGGAAGCTGGAGACAATTATTGGCATAAACAATTTATTGACAAAAATATGGAAAAGACTGAAATATAATTGGACTATAAAATGTAATGACAATGCTAAGATCTCTGGACAGATGCTACTCACAGTTCCACAACATCTACTGAAATAGAAATAAGTCATCTATTAGTAACAAGTAGTTCATCATCTACTTTGCCCCCCAAGAGACCCACCAGTCATATTAATCTTGGGTTCTTTATAAA
The DNA here is from genome assembly GCA_019512145.1 of Engystomops pustulosus. NCBI lineage: Eukaryota > Metazoa > Chordata > Amphibia > Anura > Leptodactylidae > Engystomops > Engystomops pustulosus. The sequence goes on along the minus strand of CM033644.1, from coordinate 49,666,186 downwards.
CAAAAGCAAAACCATCCATGTGAACTTACATTTCTTAAACTAGAGATGTGGAATAACTTTTGCCCAGCTAACAACTACTCCTCTCTAGTAGATAATACATATTCACGCTTGGTTTGACTAAGTGTGTATATTTTGGGGGGAAGAGTCGAGTAACCTGCTGATAGACACCTCTGGCAGCCAATTAGCTATAGAAAATAAAAGGATCAGGAATGTTGAAAACCAACACACTTGATCCTTAGCCAACATTGCTCATGAAAGGTGAATCAGGAGGTTCTCACATACAGATGTTCAGATGTCCTACAAATCCACAGGATCAGATGAAATGTGAAAGCCCAGCAATCCACATTTCAATTAGTCATTCCAACAGATGAATGCCATAGAAGTTTGAAGACAGATGAAAAACTTGTTAGGCTCCTTTCAGACGAGCGTATGGTATGACCGGGCCAGGACCCAGGTGTTGCATGCCGCTGGCTGGAGAAGGGGAGGGGTGAGCATTGCTTACCTCTCCCCTCTCCATGCAGCTTGGCCACACGTAAGTGGAAGATAGAGCACGCTCTATCTGTTTTCCTCCAATGGTACGGTATAGTGGGCAATATGGCCATTCCAATGAATCAAGAGAATGGTGCGGTATGGATAGCACACGGCCGTGATAAAACGTTTGTCTGAAAGTGGCCTTAGGGAAGGTGAAAGATTCGGGACACTAAATTACCCACATGTCCTTATTGACCGGTAGTTTAGTGTCCCCAATTTCCCTATAGAACACAACAGTCATTGAGTGAAGCCACCTACACCCTAGCTCCACTGTGCACACACCAAAGGTCCGAGGTACTACACCACCTTTAATGATGCAGCACACAGGTGTTGGGAGGACTTGTGAAGGGTGCACCTCCTCTGACTTATAACTAGGCATCTATAGCTTTTTAAATAGGGCCAAGGAAAAAGATATATAGGGCAAGTTGGGATACTAAGGACCTGTGGTTGATTAAGTGTCTGAAATGGACCTGACAAGTCTACTTTAAAAATTGAAAATTGAGATTTATTGATTTATATATCAAGTTGATGATTCATGTCCATCAGCCCTTGTGTGCTCTGTTTTTTTCACTGACCCAATTGCTTCAATAGGTGTATCAGTCTGAAAATGGGTCCTTTTTATACAGCTCATGGACTCCGTGTGGCTGCATGCTGCTGCCTAAGTAATAGAATATGTGTAGGAGGCAAATGACCATAGAGATTCATTCAAGAACTTGCCTAATAATCCATGACGTTGTGTATAAGCAGAGCTTTGTTTCATCTACCTCTCAAAAAAATGCATAATGGGTGTTGCCTAATAATACCTATTACACAATTCAGTCATCTTCCAATTGACTCCAATTACAACAGGGACAACCTGAGGATTGTGTGCAGTTTTTCCTCAATCTACTCTATGGGGATGTACTGACATCCTCCCTAGGATACTTCCGGTTGTGGGAAGACAAGTATCCTACAGACCGAACTATATCTTATCTAAGTTGCTTGGTGCCTCCGAGTCATCTTGGATTGACTTGTGCCCAGCTTTTAGACTATCTGCAGTGACCTGCCCTCTCAGATAACCTAGCCCGGTATGTTAATGTGTATCTGGTGCCCATGATCTCACATCTATGACTCACAGAACAGGATACATTGTATCATCATAAGAACTAAAATTTAATATGAACTGGATTAATTTACAAAATGCATGTTCTGTCGAGGGTAACCTCTATCACTACATTTAATTCTCTGCTCACAGGCCTGAAGGAGTGATAATAAAATGCCACACAGGAACATGCCCGGAACACGCCAGTCTTACATTAACTCACACGGCAAAGATTTCAGAACGTGCCCGGCTGCCAGCTATAATGAAATACTACATTTTTATGGCCAGGTTCAATCATCTAACACAATTAAAATGCAAAGAATCATGGGAACAGTTTTAGGATGGATTTGCACAGATTAGCGATAGGAAGTGCGGCTCTTATTATTGAACCAGCTCATTAGGCCCAGCTCACTAAGAAGAGCCGGCTCTCCTGGCTCCTGTACAGCTTCCTGTTGAATGTATAATAGGGAGCCTCAGGCCAGTCAGTCAACCCTCTCCACACCACTTTTAACCAACGTTTTATTGGATTAAAGGTGGCGTGGTTACCAAAATAGAGGACCCCGTGTCTGTCAGTGGAACCGCAGTGCCAGCAGTTCTTACAGTAACTAAGCTGCAGTTTGGGTGGCAGACAGCGAGTCCTTATATCATACAGTATTTCACTATGATGCAAGGACTCCCATCCTGTACAATATGTGCTGTCTGTGGGATCTTTATATGTAGAATACACGTCACTCCTAGTGGTAAAGAGGTGCTGAGTTGCTCAGTAAACAGTCTGTGGGATCTGTCCGTTTCCATGGGCTTAACATATTCGTGTGCAGCCGGCCTTACTTTAAGAAGTTTTTCAGGGAAAGCAGTCTTGAATAGTTTTCCGTATTTTTTTTTTCTTTGACAAACTGGACAGCCCTCTATACAAAAAATATGTAAGAAGTCTAGAGAAAATGAGCAGTTACAGCCAGCTCTGCGACGAGTGGGTGACAAGGGAAAATGATGTCATGCATAGTGCAGATGGGAGAGGCCTGGAAATACTTGCCAAGATCCCTGCATTTCATGGTGAACTCCCCAGCCTGGAGCCATTTCTTCCATTCACAGCCCCACTAAACACAAGTAGTCAGACAAGATAGCCAGGAGTGTGCAGAAAACTAATGTGACTACAGAGGATCCACATCCCTCAGTACTATGTACAGAAAGGCGCGAGACAGTCCCAAATATCCACTGTAGCTATAAATAGCTACATGTGAGCTTAAAAGTAAGAACGCTTATTTATTCTGTAAAACAAAACCCAGGACAATGTAAGAGACACTTCTCTGCTGCACATGAACTTGGGCAGTGATACTTGCTACCTCTGTTCTCTGTTTTTAGAGCTTGGCAGATCTGACCCCACCCTCAGTTACTCCATACCCTGTTTCGATGAAGTTGCACATCGCAATTACCATTAGGCCTCTCCCCAAGCTATAGTACTAGCAGAAGATTAACACGCCTATTTTCAACAAGGCCACTGGGTGGAAGTGACAAAAACTGAATGAACTACAAGGAGCTGTCACTAGCAGCATCCCCGAGGACAAGAACCCAACTACTAAAGCCTGTTACTCATTTAGCGTGTTTGCTCCAACCCACTCAATGCTTGTACTTGTGGGATTTACCAGACCCCACAAAAATATCAATAGACTGAATGGACAACCGAATTTGCCCAATAATAGAGAGGTAAGGGAGGAGTAGCGCTTACCCATCCCCTCTCCACCCCCAGCCGGTGTTCAGGCCTGGGGAGCGCATGGAACGTTGTAATCAAGCAAGTTTGTTCCATGCATGTGTTTCATGGGAAACGCATATGGGTTTTGGCCAAACCCCATCCCAAAACACAACAAAAACGCCATGTGGGAATCCGCCCTCAGAGTGTGTTCAGTTTTTTCAGATGCAGTTTTTAAAGGTAAAAGCAGGTGTGGATCATAATGGGTGAGAACATATCATAACATATCCTCTTTTTTCACTCTGCTCCTGGTTTTCACATCGAAAACTGCATCTGAAAACCTGAATGTGTGAACACACCCTAATTTAGACTGTTCACATATTTACACCAGAAAATCTCCTTACATGTGTGCAAAATGTATACACCACCCATAGACTATACTAACAATAAAATGGATATCACATGGTGAACACTTCTGTACAATGAGTTAATATTAAGAAAATAATTTCAGAATTAAGTTTGCTGGGGTTTTGAAGAACATTTATAGAGAGTGTAAAGAACTGCTGTTGTTGTTCTGGTGCTGCCTAATGACGCTCAGCCTGGTGACTGTACACACATGGACCATTATGGAGGAGTAGATGATGAGCGGTGTGTCATACACTTTTTAACAAGCCCTCATAAGTAAACATGACCTTACATAGCTGCCCATTCATCCGTGTGCATTTAACAGCAAAAACATGCGAGTCTAGGCTGAAAAGATAACATTTGGTTATATGGATACAGTATGTTGGACGTGTAGGTTTCAACTCCTGGTGGGGGATACTTGAGATACAATACATCCCTTATTTACCTCTGAAAAGTTTTTCTTTGCCAGCAAGGCACATAAGATGGAAAGGTAATTGAAGCCCATGTCCCTGCCCTTTCTCTTCCTCATTTCTAACATTTATACAAAGTTGTTTTAGAATTCTGACCCGAGATCCTCTGTCTAGATGAAAGACAATGGTAATATTACAAACAATCCGACACTTATTCAACCTAGTGATATCACCTGGAAAGACACTAAATGTATCAACCAGATTTCTAAAATCTATACCTTTACTTAGCATGTCTGTGGTCTATTACATGGGCTCTGACACTGCTACCTAAAGGGACATTTCCATTTTAGCAAATAAATATTATTGTTTGTATAATGAAAAGTTAAACAATTTTCCAATATACTTTCTGATTCAATGTCTTGTGGTTTTCTACATCTCTGCTTGCTGCCCTATAGAAAATTTCAAACTTTGCTCCCAGTGGAGTGCAATCTGTCCATAGTCACACAGGTGCATGGCTCTTTAGTGTCCCCGAGGCCATGGTCACACCTTCCACTAGTGTTGCATTCATAACGCAACGCTAGCGCACAGGAGGGAGGGCCAAGGCCCAATCACATATGCGTTTTCAGGTGTCACAGGAGTGCCAGCACCGGATCACTTGTGGGGAAATCGGCAGTTTTGAACATGCAAAGCTGCAGCCTCTATTAGCTACCATCCATGGAGAAATGTGGCATCATACTTTAGTGTGGCACTGTGAAAAGCACATTTATATTCCAGGATTGTATCTGGACTTGGTGCGCAGGACTGTGGTCCCCACACTACTGTGGTCCCCATACTACTGTATCTCATATCAATGCTCATACGATCACTCCTCTGCTCTGAGTTACGACAGTTTTCAGCTAGGAGCCTAGTACAGCTCTTACTCAGAGCAGAGAGGCTGTGGAACATTTTATTACAGAGACCTCGCAACACAGAAGTGGGAAGAAACGCTCTAAGAGCCCTAGCCCTCCATACATGACATGTACCACAGTGTGCAGACTTGTATAGCCAAAATTGCCTCCATTCCCTTCAATGAGGTTTTCTTACAAAAGGCCTTTTCTATATCTAGGAAGGTCTGGAGTCTGGCAGAACTTCTGGACTGTCGTGTATGAGCTACTTAACTAAGAGATTGTTTTTGTCCATTCATGTATTTCCTGAAGGGAAAACATAACAGACCTTTCCCATCACATTTCTTTACCATGAACAAGATAAGAACAATTCCTACAGATTAGAGAGTTGTTTGGTTTAGAAAACACAGGGAATTATCTAATCTAATGGAGTCAGGTCCTGGTCATCCATAGATGGCTTCTTGTAATGGAGGGCCTGTGCTGCCATGCATTTCATAGAGAAACCATGAAAGGAGTTGAGAATTGGTCAATTCTACTAATTCCCTCCCCATGGAAACTATATTTGCATATTCCTTACCATTATCCCTAGTGAGTAGGCATGGCCCTTGTAACCCTTCACCCCCAGACGAAGGCTCAGCAGGAGCCGAAACGCGCGTCGGGGCATTGCAGCCGGCACAGCTATTGGTAACACCACACCTGATTCAACGGTAAGGACTGGCAGTTACAGCATTCTGGATGCCTTATTATGTTCCCAATGTGCCAACTTGGCATGGTTTTGCACCTTAGCACTTGTAATAGACATCCTTAGTACTATACATCACCTCCAGTCCCGACATACATTTACATCAAGTAGAATTTTCTACTGTGTTCCCTATGCTGCTGTTGCCGATTGCAATTTTTCTGTGTTCCACCATCCTGTACAGTTGTCTGCATCTTATGTTTTTACATTTAATGTTTTTTATACATTTTTTTCATTAAAGATTTATTGCATTTCTATGATTTGTTTGTTGTCGTCTTTCCTCTCTTTCCCCGTCGAGGGAATACCATTGGATTTGTAGTTACTATTTGAGGTTATTTGACCACACTTGCGTATACTGAGGGGGCGCCACTAGGCTTTTAGGTGTGGAGCTCGGACACCCACACCTATATTACATTACACCCTGCTCTTCCCCGCTATTCTGTTCCTTTTTGTTTGTTTTTGCCCTTGTAACCCTGTACACTTGAAAAGATGGCATGCAAAGGTAATCTCCAAAAGGACAACAACATTCAAGTCCTCTTACCCATCCAAACCATTAACTTATACTGTACTGGCAATATATAATAACATCCAAACAGTGTTGTCTACAGTTGGGTATCTATTCCTTGGCTACTATCTCACATAAAATCACTAGGCATCTTGAAAGTTAGACACTGGTGTTGAGGGAGTTGTTTTTTTAGGTAACGTTATAGGCATATTTTTTCTTTTCCCAACCTGAAAAACTTGTTTGCATATTCCTTACCCAGAAACCCCATCAAAATCATAAAAAATGCCAAAACTGCATATGTCTGAGAAGGTGGACTGCTAGGAAAATCTCCATAAGGAAAATATGGGTTTCAGGCACAGTTTGGAAATCTCCATTCTTCAACTGCAGAAGAGCAAGTCTTCATAAGCCATTGGCTTTAAGTGGTTTAGATGAGAATATAACTAGGTATGTCCTTGCCACCTAGGAGTTACGGAAAAACAGTAGAGTGGGGTGCTGGGTATTGACTATCATCCTTCCCCTCTTAGATAATGGGGCATATAGATCAAAATGTCTAAATTGCATTGCACAACATTTACCAAGGGATTCAGACATTTGTAGACATGTTTATAGCCAGTTTGATAAAATGGGTGTGGGTTAACAAGATTGGTCAAAGATTTATAGATTTAACACTGCACTAAAAGCTTGTGGTGCATTTTATTGGCCTGAGATATGCTAATCAATAGGACGGGCAACATTTAATTCCAATTACCAGCCAATTTACTAATACATCACTGGAATTGGAAGAGACAGCAATAGACACTGATTATTACTGTATGTCTTTCTAACAAAATTGGGGAAAATTTTTTTCATTTTCTTTCAATATTTTCTGATACTTCTGGGCATGTTCCACCAGCACCTGTGTATGACATACTCCACATTGATTATGTGTGTTACTTTATAGACCTCTGTGCAAAGCTACATAATACCCACTCTACAAAGTGTGCTGTAAGAAAGGTATAAATGCTAAAGAGATTTCTACACAAAAAAACAGAGACTTCTTGATAAGGCAGAAGGAGGCGGTGATAACACTAACACATTACATCATGGTCTATAGAAGGGACACTAATGAGCATTTAGCAGTCGCTGCATCACTGCTACTTTTTATGAATTCTGCTACTTTGTCATAGAGCTCAAGTACCTCCTACAAAAGGCCTAACTTTATAGTACATATTTTCGTGCAGTGTTTCAACTTTGGTCACACCCACTTTCCATGTAGGACTTTCGGAAAAGTGTCAAAATCACCCAGAAACTGTGGTGCAAACAGGGTCCGATGGGTTTCTTTGCTGTAAATTTGGACATTTTGCTAGTTTATATCTCCCCAATTACTCTCTTATGCTCATACTCGCACCAGCAGAAATTATGCTGGCATGTAGTCAGAACATGGACACACGGATTCCACTACTCCAAGTTAAAACTCCCTTATGTAGAAAAGGCTGAGCTTTCAGCAATAGACATTGCAACATCTTCGTAATATGTGTAAAAGTCGTGAGCTTCACTTTTGACACAGCAATTACTTTGCTGACATGTGAGCAGACTGTTTGGCGTGAAATATCGCAAATCTGGTGGAGGCTGATGACCTTGCCTATTCTATCCTTGCGCAAATTACTAGAAAAAAAACATTATTTTTACTATAAAAGGCCAATGACAACAGCCCCTACCCCAATGAACTCCCAGAATTTCACCTCAACTTTATTTATTTATTTTAAATCCAGACTAAAACTAAATACACCACATTATACTCAATGGGAGTTTCCAGGACTTCCAATATTATAATTCTATAACAGACTAGATCCCACCTTTGAAAGGGTAAGGAGACTTACAGGCCATGCACTGGGAATTCTAGGAAAGAAATATGCAAATATATTTTCCTGGGTGGGAAAAGGAAAACTGTGGCTCTTTGCTACCTGTGGAGCAGAACAAGTAAACTGAAGTGTAGATGAGAACAAACCTGAACCCTCAATAATGCTGCCTCAATATATATAGACCATGCCCTCGAAATCTCTGCCTCCACCAGAACAACTAAAAGTTCACTGCAATCCTTAATCCCTTCTGTAAATGGCAGGGCACAGAATAAAGGGTGAACAGAGAAATTAGACAGTGATTCATTACAACGACTCTGATTCTAAATTACAGTGCGGAGTAAATTGCAGCTTTCCGTCTTCTACTTGTTTGCACATGATATATGGTGTTACCATCTTGCGTAATTGTGAACCACAATTTGCTAACATGTTTAGCAAGAAACCTAATATTTAGATGTAACATCATAGGTACAGAAGCCACAATGCTTGTTTCACACGGCCATATTTTGTCCGTAAAATATGACACCCCCCCCCTCCCACACTCCTGAGAGTCGGTGACGCCACCGAGCTCTTGGAAAGCACTGGCGCATGCGCACTGTATCTTCATTGCGCACAGCCGTCGCTTTGTATTACAGCCGTGTAAAATGAAGATTCGGTGCACATGCGCCAGTGCTTTCCGAGAGCTCGGTGACATCACTGGCTCTGTGGAGCGAGGGCAAGAGGAGAAGTGTCAAGAACCCAAGGTGCGTGCATTGTTACGTTTGTGACCAAGCACCGAGCGCCCTGTGTCAGGGGCCCAGGTGCGCCGAATGGTGTCATTTGCTTAGTGTAAAAATTGATTTTTTGGCAAAACTGTGGATCTTTATGCCTTTAGTTTGGATGCATTTCAAAAATCAACATGTGACTTGTCTGTGTTACTCCTGAGAGCTTGGCCCCCACCTTTGTGCTCCTGTCTAGCTCCTCCTCCTGCTTCTTCTCAGAGGTCACAGCCTGGTCAGTGGGGGAGGGACAAGCTGTACAGGAGCACAAACATGGAGACAGCCTGCAGCTCAAACAGGTCACATGTTGTTTTTTGAAATGCATGCAAACCAGAGTCCAGCCCCTGTGACTACCCCAGGATTTTATCAGGATGCAAGTGTAAGTTATAACACACAATTATATAGTAATACAAATGCTTAGAAAAGGCAGAGAGGCAGATGTGCACTGCTGGTGTCATGGGCTTTTACAATCTGTCTTTAGTGAAAAATTAGGTATAGGTGACAGGTTCCCTTTAAGTAACGCTTCATAATTAATACTCTGTATACAGCCACTACTTTGCCCATGTTCCATGGACCAAAAATGGCCACGTGATGACGGCCTTACCCATGCACATTACATTGATGGCCCGATACATGTCCGGTAAAGCTCCTAAAATACTGTCAATGTAAGGCTATTTCCACATCCTGCAAAATAAAAGGCCAAATCACCCTTTTCTCCACCGTAATCCCCCATATAAACACTGCAGAAAATATCCATAGCCTTTCCGTAAATCAATTTTTTTTTCCTTGTCACTTATTGCTGTGGTTCACGATGCGGAAATTGAAAAGGTTACGTTCTGCACTCTCTACACGTAAAAAAAGGCTATTTGGCAGGTTCAGATTCAATCTGCTGAATTGTCAGACATTACAGCCTTTTCCATACAGTGTCCCAATTTAGGCCGCAGCCACTATCCATGAAACCACACCCTTTTTATTACATGACGTAAAAGTGTCTAAAATTTTGAATACAAAATGGAAAAAAATCCTTTATTTTCGTCAACATCAAAGTGGCTTAGTGAAATAGGGCCCTACTAATGCCTGGAGAGCCAACAATACAACTTCATACGGATTGAAGGTTTTATTTGTTTGCATGTGCCCTAAAAAAAACTATATTCATGAGATATAAATCACTCCTAAAACTCATAACAATACTACAGTGTGTTCCTGATACAAACCATTCATTACTAAGGCGTGCCAGTAAGATGTAAAGATACACATAAGACAGAAGACTGCACCACTGCATTACTACAATGAAGTAAGACGTCAGATGGAAACAACTTGGGGGACACTTTCCGGCTGGCTGCATGATGGATGTTGAATTAGGTCTTGAAAGAAGACGTTAACATATGGCCATGAGGAATATGAACTGGGACGTAATAAGGTTCTGTTCTTATCCTCGGCCAGGGGTTTATGAAATCTGACATCTTCCCAGTATGCAGTATGATGATACTATCGGGTATGTATGGATATGTAAAAAGAAAAAGAATTGCCTCCAAAAGTGGTGTATAGACTCTATACATAGTGACTCTAGTGTATAGATCCATGTGGCATAGTATGTGGTTTATTCAGTAAGAATGTATCAAGGATAAGATAGTAGTGAGAAATGATCACACATGATATTCAAAAGTGACTTAAGCGTCACAGAACAGGACAGTATAATATGCTCAGTTAGCTGCCTATTTTATCATCCGCGTACTGGGCCCTCTATATACAGTTTTTCATCCTCATCCTCAGTACTGGGCCTCTACACACAGTATCATCCTCAGTACTGGGCCCCTACACACAGTATCATCCTCAGTACTGGGCCCCTATATACAGTTTCATCCTCAGTACTGGGCCCCTACACACAGTATCATCTTCAGTACTGAGCCCCTATATACAGTATCATCCTCAGTACTGGGCCCCTATATACAGTATCATCCTCAGTACTGGGCCCCTACACATAATCATCCTCAGTACGTGGGCCCTATATACAGTTCATCCTCAGTACTGAGCCCCTATATACAGTATCATCCTCAGTACTGGGCCCCTATATACAGTATCATCCTCAGTACTGAGCCCCTATATACAGTATCATCCTCAGTACTGGGCCCCTATATACAGTATCATCCTCAGTACTGGGCTCCTACACACAGTATCATCCTCAGTACTGGGCCCCTATATACAGTATCATCCTCAGTTCTGGGCCCCTACACACATATCATACATCTTCAGTACTGGGCCCCATACACCCCGATCATCCTCAGCAACTGGCCCCTACAAACAGAATCATCCTCAGTACTGGGCCCCTACAAACAGAATCATCCTCAGTACTGGGCCCTACACACACAGTATCACCTCAGTAACTGAGCCCCTAATACAGTATCATCCTCAGTACTGGCCCCCTACACACAGTATCATCCTCAGTACTGAGCCCCTATATACAGTATCGTCCTCAGTACTGGCCCTATATACCAGTATCATCATCAGTACTGAGCCCCTATATACAGTATCATCCTCAGTACTGGGCCCTATATACAGTATCATCATCAGTACTGAGCCCTATATACGTATCATCCTCAGTTTCTCGGGCCCCTACATACAGTAACCATCCTCAGTAACTGGCCCCTACACACAATACCATCCTCAGTACTGGGCCCCTCCATACAGTATATCAACTCCTCAATACTGGACCCCTACATACAGTATCATCCTCAGTAATGGACCCCCTACACCTCTCATCTTCAGTAACGGGCCCCTACATGCAGTATCATCCTCAGTTCTGGGCCCCTACAAACAGTATCATCCTCAGTACTGGGCCCCTACAGACAGTATCATCCTCAGTACTGGGCCCCCTACAGAACAGTATCATCCTCAGTACTTGGGCCCAACGTAGACTATCATCCTCAGTACTGGGCCCTTACAAACAGTATCATCCTCAGTACTGGGCCCCTACATACAGTACCATCCTCAGTACTAGGCCCGTACACCCCGTATCATCTTCAGTTCTGGGCCCCTACATACAGTATCATCCTCAGTACTGGCCCCTACATACAGTATCATCCTCAGTACTGGGCCCCTACAAACAGTATCATCTTCAGTTCTGGGCCCCTACATACAGTATCATCCTCAGTACTGGGCCCCTACATACAGTATCATCCTCAGGGCCCCTACAAACAGTATCATCTTCAGTTCTGGGCCCCTACATACACTACCATTCTCAGTACTGAGACCCTACATACACTATCTTCCTCAGTACTGAGCCCTACTACAGTCCCATCCTCATTACTGGGCCCCTACATACAGTATCATCCCAGTACTGGGCCCCTACACACATTATCATCTCAGTATCTGGTCCCTACACACAGTATCATCTTCATTACTGGGCCCACATACAGTATCATCCTCAGTACGGGCCCCCTACAAACAGAATCAATCCTCAGTACTGGGCCCCTACACACAGTATCATCCTCAGTACTGGGCCCCTACACACGAGTATCATCCTCAGTATCGGCCCCTACAAACAGTACATCTCAGTACTCTGGGCCCCTACAAACAGTATCATCTCACTACTGGCCGCACATACACTACCTACCCTCTCAGTACTGGGCCCCTACACACAGTATCATCTGCATTCTGGGCCCCTCCATAGACTACTATCATCCTCAGTACTGAGCCCCTACACACGTTTATCCTCAGTACTGGGCCCCTACTACAGTATCACCCCAGTACTGGCCCCTATATACAGTATCATCTCAGTACTGGGCCCCTACACACAGTATTATCCTCAGTACTGGGCCCCTACATACAGTATCATCCTCAGTTCTGGGCCCCTACATACAGTATCATCCTCAGTACTGGGCCCCTATATACAGTATCATCCTCAGTACTGGGCCCCTACACACAGTATCATCCTCAGTACTGGGCCCCTACACAGTATCATCCTCAGCACTCGGCCCCTACATACAGTATCATCCTCAGTACTGGGCCCCTACACCACAGTATCATCTTCAGTACCGTCCCCTACAGACAGTATCATCCTCACTACTGGGCCCCTACACACAGTATCATCTTCAGTACTGGGCCCCTACATACAGTATCATCCTCATTACTGGGCCATATATATCCTGTTCAGTATACCTTTAATTTCCAACAACTTTTATGCATTCCATATATTCTGTAAAAAACCGTAGAAGCAAACAATGACACTTATGTGGCATGTTATTTTTCATGGAGGGCGCTATATATACACATATATTGGGGCACATTCACTAAGGGCTTTGTCCTGCACTTCTGACGACTTTCCAACTTCTGGTTAGGGGAAAGAAGTGTCTGCGCTGCTATTGTTGCAACACGCCCCTTTTGTGTTGCATGCTGCGCTAGCCTCCATGCGACACAAATTAGGGGGTGTGCCGGCATTGGTCCTCGAGTCGACACCAAGCAACGTATTTAACATGCAAATTGTGTTGCACACCCACCCTATGTTAAAGGTGCACCACAAAATAGTTGTTGAACTCTGTCGAGCCAGTGCAGGAAGTGCCAGAGCACTTTTAGTGAAGTTTCCGTCTTTCTTAGCAAATGTGCCCCATTATATACCGGTGTTATATTTACAGGGTCCAATCTATCTAATGTGGATACAAAAGTATCTCTATACAGAACTTTGCAGGATTCTAAATGTCATGTCATATGTAAAGCTCAGGGTCAGATATGATAATGATGCTGGATAATATATAACAGAGGATTAGTTCTTCCTGGGGCAGGTCAGGGCGTATCCTCTGGGGACCAGTTCACCCATGCTAACTGAAAATGACAACCCCTTAAAGTAAAGCAGCAAGTTTACTGGGTGCCCACTTGTTTGTATGACAATCAGTCCACTGTCCAGGGTGCCAGTCCAGACTACAGATGCCAGGAGACAGCTACACCCATCTAAGTGCCAACATCACATGCTAAAATCCAAGATATTACCGGCACTATAATGCAAGTGACAGGACAAGTCTATGTAGACTGTCTCACACTCCTGGACTTGTAGTTCTCGGGTTGCCTTGGCTGACAGAGGTGACATGTGGGAGCAAACACTCGGCTGAAGTTGGTAACTCAGTCCCCCTGTCCCTCTCACAGGACACGTCCATAACCAGCAGAGCGCACTGACACTACCCCGCCAGCAGGGAGCGCCTGTCCTACTCGTCTCTGTGCTCCTCACACGATGACCCACAACTTCTAGCCCCCCGCACAGCACTGCTTAATAATTACAGCCATAGTGAGGAGGACGGAGGAGCCCGTCCACATCATCCGAGGTGGACATTTGAATTGTGACCGGTTCTGGATCCGATGTGCAGCGGTTCAGGTCCAGTAGAAGGAGAGAAGGGGAGGGAAGGTGAAAGAGGGGGCAGTTAAGGACACAGAACTTCTCCAGAGGTGCACGAGCCTCCCGGGCCGGAGCGACAGAGAGGAGCCCGGTGTGTCCGCCCCGCCCACATGGGCTGCAGCCTATAAGAGCCCGAGTCACTTACTAGGCCCGCAGCCTAAATGTCACAATCACCACAGCATTGTCTCGGGCCTGTTCAACACTGCCTGTAACGTGCGGCTCACTGCCTGACATACCAGAAACCCGCGCCAAAGTGTCCCTGCTACACAACCGTGCATGAAGTGACCAGGGTGACGCGTGTGGCTTGTCACTGCTGCTGACACTCATGACGTCACGCTGTCTTTCCATCACACCGGATACATTTATATACATTATAGGTCAGCAGGGCGCCATTCCTCTCCTTGACACGTGTCCTCCCATCTCTCCAGAAGCGCATGTCTCATGAGAGAACCCGCCGCACATGTGCTCATCCCCAAAGGTGTCTGATAGGATTGTGCTCAGGGATCAGGACACTTCCACACACAACTCACAGGCCGTGTGCTGTGGACAGAGTCAGGCTGGAAAAGGAGTCCGCCTTCCCTCAAACTATTCCCACTTAGATAGAGCTCACAAGAGTCCAACATGGTTGTGTGACACAATAAAAAGGCAGAATCATGATTACATTTGTCTCCTAACCATAGGACAGTGATGGACGAACTATGGCACTGGTGCCAGAGGTGGCACTCAGAGCCCTTTCTGTGGGCACTCAGGCCATCACCAGAGATGACTCCAGGCATCTTCCTGCAGTCCCAGACAGCCCAGGACTTGCTGTGCACAGAATTTCGCTGTACTATTTCTGCTTTATTGGTGTCCTCATGGTGCTGGTATCAATGAAAACTGTGACAGAGAAGGGAGTATAAATCACAAATTAAATTCTGTGTGGTTGGCACTTTGCGATAATAAGCGTGTCTTTGTTGTAGTTTGGGACACTCGGTCTCTAAAAAGGTTCGCCATCACTGGCCATAGGAAGATGACTAACATGTAATACTATGGCTGGTTCAACAGCAGAGACTCCCCCTTCCCACTACACAAGTCTGCTTGTCTCATCTCTATAATAACCCTCCAACCCTCTCCATACCAATGCACAGTCCTGCTCCCTACCAGTCCTCCGACCTGCTTAACCAATGCACAGACCCTGCTCCATACCATCCTCCGACCTGCGTCCATACCAATGCCACAGTCCTGCTCACATACCAGTCCTACCATTTGACCTGCTGCTTACTTCATTGCACAGCCTGCTCATACCAGACCCCGACCTGATCCATTCAAAGTCCTTCCGACCTGCCCATACCAATGCACAGCCTGCTTCCATACCAGTCCCCGACCGCTTCATACACAAATGCACAGTCGTGCTCCATTACCATCCTCCGAACTGCCTCATACAACGTCCTTTGACGGTCCGTACCCAATGCACCAATCCTGCTCCATACAGTCTCCGACCTGCTCCAATACCTGCAAGCACCGCTCAATACCAGTCCCCGACCTGCTCAATACCAAATGCAATAGTGCTCCATACAGTCCCTGACCTGCTTCATACAATGTGCACACGTCTGTCCACCATACCAGTTCTCCGAACTGCTCCATACCAGTCTCTGACCTGCTCCATACCAATCCCAGTCCTGCCTCCATCCCAGTCCTCCGACCTGCTTCATACCCAAATTAATGCACAGCCCTGCTCCATACCAGTTCCTCCGAACCTGCTCCATACCATGCACAGTCCTGCTCCATACCAGTCCTCCCCTGCCTCGCTTTATCCATTGCCAGCCTGCCCACATACCCCAGCATCATTCCCCGACCTGCTCCATTAGTACCGACCGCTCCATAATGCACAGCCTGCCCATACCATTCCTCGACCTGCTCCATACCAGTCCCGACCTCTCCATTACCAATGCACAGCTTGCTCATACAGTCCTCTGAACTGCTCATACAATGTCCTCTGACCTGCCTTCCGTACCAATGCACAACTCCTGCTCCATACAGTCCTACCGACCTGCTCCATAACCATGCAACGACCTGACTCATTACCAGTCCCCGACCTGCTTTTCAATACCAATGCAATCGTGCTCTCCATACCAGTCCCCGACTTGCTTCATACCAATGCACAGTCGTGCTCCATACCAGTCCTCCGAAACTGACTCCATACAAGTCATCTGACTGCTCTACCAATGCACAGTCCTGCTCCATAACACAGTTCCTCCGACCTGCTCCATACCAATGCACCAGCCCATGCTCCCATACAGTCCATCCCTCCCCGACCTGATGCCATACAATCCTCGTACCTGCTCCCATACCAATGCACGATTCCTGCTCCATACCAAGTCCTCCGACCTGCTCCACTACCAATCACAGCCTATGCCTCCATAACCAGTCCCCGACTTGCTCCATACCAAGTTGCACAGCCTGCTCCAATACAGTCCCCGACCTGAGCTCCAACCAATGCCAGCTCTGCATACCAGGTCCCCCTACCTGCTCCATACCAATGCACAGCCCTGCCCTCCCAGTCCCCGCCGACCTGCCTCCATACAAATGCACAGTCCTGCTCCATACCGGTCCTCGGCCGAACTGCTCCATTACAAATCCTCTGACTACTCCATACCAATGGACAGTCCTGCCTCCATACTGTCCTCTGACCTGACTTCATACCCAATGCACAGACCTCTTCTCCATACCAGTCCCCGACCTGCTCCATACAAGTCCTCCGACCTGACTCCATACCAATGCACAGCCCTGCTCCATACCAGTCCCCGACCTGCTCCATACCAAGCACTCCTGCCATACCAGTCCTCCGAAACTGCTCCATATAAGTCCTCTGACCTGCTCCATACCAATGCACAGTCCTGATCCATACGCTGGCCCCCCCAATCCTGCTCCAACCAGTCCTCTGAACTGCTCCATACTCATGCACAGCCCGGCTTATACCAAGTCCTCTGCCTGCACCATATCAGTTCCTCCGGCCTTCTCCAAACCAGTCATCCAACCTCTCCAACCGTCCATCTCCAACCTTCTACATACCAGGTTCAACAGACCTGCCTCTATACCAGTCCCCCATTCCTGCTCCATACCAGTCCACAGACCTGCTCCATACCAGTCATCCGTACCTCCTACCCATTACCAGCTCCATACCTTCTCCAGTACCAGTCCAGACCTGCTCCATACAAGTTGCAAGACCGCTCCCGCATACCAGCCCTTGACTCATACCAGTCCACTGACATGCCTATACCAGTCCTTGACCTGACTTCATACTAGTCCACTGACCTGCTCTCTATCATCCTCTGACCTGCTTCATACTCGGTCCTCTGACCGCTCCATACAGTGCACCAGACCTGACCCATGCAATCCTCAGGCCTTGCTGCATACCAGTCTCACCAACACCTGCTCCGTACAGCCCTCAGCCTGGCTCCGTACCAGTCCACAGACCTGCTCCAGTCCAAGACCTGCTGCTCCATACCAATGCACAGACCTGCTCCATACCAGTCCACCAACCTGCTCCATACTTATCCACCGACCTCCTCCATACCAGTGCACAGACCTCCTCCATACCAGTGCACATAACTGCTGCATAACAGTTCTCCGGCCTGCTCCACACCAGTCCACCTACCTGCTCCATACCAGTGCACTTACCTGCTTCTACCAGCCCCCAACCTGCTCCATCTAGTCCTCTAGCCTGCTCCATACCAGTTAAGCTGTAGACCACCCATGAAGCTGCGATAGACATTTATTTTGAGTGGAGGACCACTGCGGAATTTTATTGAAGCAAGGCTCTCTGCTGACATTTCATTGATGTGGAGGCTGCCTGCAGGACATTAATATAAGTGATATAAGAAAAGGCTGCTGCTGGTCCCTCGTAAAGTGTATGAGTAGGTGCTTGAAGTTAACATGTCGTTGTCGCAGATATTGTATTTCAAATGTAAATTGCGGGCAAGGGTTGTAGGCGCAAATTTATGTATATAGAGGTCATCGATTCCAAAGTTTGCATTAGGATCCACTGGTGTCTTCTTACACCATAGAATAAGTAATCAAAATCAATGGGGAGTTACAAACAATCCAGGATCACCCAGTTTAACTGTTTTATCAGCAGCTCATGAAACAAAGGATAAAAACATGTGTTGAAACAGTGATGCAGACAGCTTCCATACTCTTTGTCAGTGGTCAGATAATGGTCAAAATCACCTCTCATCATTAAAATAGAACTAATCTACAGTGCTGGGTGTACAAACACTAAATACCCTGTACACAAGGCAGGTACTGAATGACCAAAACTTGGCCCAATGAAGAACATAAGGGGCCTTCTGGGCGTGGCAAGCTTCAGATCAGCAGGGATATTATTGTTTGTAAACTCTCAGAGGCAGTCTAATGATAATCTAAATCTTTAGAAGGGGTGACCAATCAAACGCTTCCCCCCTGCCAAGCAATGTTTTTTATGTCAGTCGTTATGCCTTTACAGTTTAGAGCAAGCATCAGGTCTCTGTAATGTATACCAGTAACATCCTGATTTTGTTCATATGGCAAAATAAGGAAAGGAATTAAGCGCATAAACATTTTAGGGAGGTGTGATTTTCCAAAGTATTGCCATAACCGATTTATGGTCATCTATTAGTTTACTTTCTCCTACAATTGACAGAAGGTTGTCATCTAGCCCAGTCTTTTCATAAGAACAGAGACACTCAACTTGATTGCAATACAAAAAGTTACAGCTGTGGTTGTCCTTGCCCTCAGGCGGGTTAACACAAGGGCAGTTTGTTGATGAAAGTTACTCAGGTAATACTGCATGTGACAGTCACTGTGTATGTCACTTTCTTCACGTCCTGCAACCAAACGCTCAAGAAGAAGCAGAAAAAGATGTAACAAAGTTCCTCTCAAGATGCATGACTTCAAGACTTTTGTAACAGTTACTAATAACAGATGTCATAACAAAAAAACAAGCGGAAACAAAATATATACTGCACACACCAAAGGGTAGTACAAGTAGAGACAGTTGTAATGGAGCACTCCCTAAATTTAGGTATTCCTGTAGGGAATTAACCCCTTTCCACCACCGCCAGTAGTAATTGGATACATAAAGAAATAACAATGCTAGAGGACATGGGAACTAACTGTGTATGAAGACGGGGTCATTTGATAGGGTCCCTGTAGAAATGGTTGAGGTGATATCAAGGGATAGCAGAAAAAGCAAAAAAGTGAACCCAACAAGCTTTCTGTATTCTTACAAACCCTCCCTCACATTGTGGGTTCTCTCATATGCCCTGACATTGTGGACCCTCTCTTCCTCCTCTTGTCCATTGGCTCCTCATCTCACCCTCATATTTTGGCCCCTGTCCTCCATCCCTTCATATCTGTGGCCCATGTCCTCCACCCCCTTCATATTGTGACCCCCCTGTACTCCCTCTTCCTCATATGCTTCCCTGTCCTCAATTCCCTTCCGATCATTGTTGCCTCCTCTCCTCACATTTGTGGCTCCTCTCATCTCTCCTGACATTGTGCCCTTCTACGCTTCCCTTTGTTTGTGGGCCCCTATCTCACATCATATTGGTTCCTCTCTCCATTCCCCCATATTGGGCCCCTTGCCCTCCATACCCCGCTCGTAGTGTGTGCCCTTGTGCCCTCGTATTGCTGCCCGCCTTGTGTGCCCTCGTATGTACCACTCAATATGTATGTGTTGCCCTCCTGTCCTCCATCCCCTTCATTTTTGTGGCCCTGTCTGCATCCCTTCCATATTATTGCACTGTCTTCCACATATTCAATTTGTGACCCCCTGTTTTACATCCCTTCTTATTGTGGCCCTGCCTTCACCCCCTCAACTGTGGCCCCTGCCTCCCTTCTCCCTTTTATACTGTGGCCCCCTGTTTCTCACCACCTCCCTAAATTGTGGCCCCCTGTCTACATCCCCTTTATAGTTAAGGCTCTTTCCACCCCCTCATATTGTTAAGTTGCTTGTGCCCTCATTGGACTCACATCTAGGTCGTATTAATATGTTTGGGTTATTTTAATTGTGTCCATGAAACAACCTCATACAGGTCGATTTGTATTTAACTATAAACAGAAGTCCTAAAGTGGGGCCCTGGGCCAATACTAAAAGGTGAGGCCTCCAAAAATCAATCACTATTTGATGACCAGTCAATTCAGTAAGAGGCTCCTTGAGGCCCTGCTTAGAAAATAACACCTTGTAGTTATTAGTATATAAACAGTAGTATGGTAAAGCAATCTGTAATATGGACCGTAAGAAGAATTTTATAGAGAAATAGAACAGATGATGTAGAGGTCATAGAATGATAGATAGTAAAGATGATCTAGATTATTTATAATCGATTACAGATTTATAGATGCAGAAATATAAAGTAGATTTTAATAATAGGATAGTCAAGAGAAACTAGATCGATTGATAGAGGCATAGGTATAGATAGAAGATCTTTAGATAATATACATCATCAACAGCTAGTTAAATAAATGTTAGGTGACATCATCACACTGCCGTATAGGGGACGATATATAGGACCGACGTATATACGGACCAAGATATTATAAGTACTGCCACCCATAGGCAGCATGTGGTCGACGACGCACCTACGGGAGCATTTGTGCGGCATCGTACCGTTCCGTACCGGGAACCTGTCCTAATCTTTTCCAGTAACGCGCGCCGTGTGCGCCATGGTTGCTATGGAAGGGGCGGGGGTGACTTCTTCCGCTTACCTCCTCCATCCTCTCCCCAGTACGACTGCCGTTTTGCCCGCTAACGGTACGTACTGCGGGTGGCTAACGGCAGTGTGATATAGCTTAGACAGACGAATTATATAGATAGGAAATAGACAATTATAGGAGATAGATAACCTAGACAGATGGGATGATAGTTGATCTAGACAGGTGTTTATATGATAAGACACTACCCGAGCATTTAACCCTCCTCTGCCCCACAACCGTCCAAATGCAGGGGGCGCCGTTTTAGGAAGGGAGCCCTGGGGAAAATGCCCAGTTGCCACTCCGCTGGCGCCGGGCCCTGCCTGTTAGGTGTAGGTCCCAATTGACCTTAACGTGCTCTCTTGAAGTCACGTCTCAATGACATCACTGAGCCATCTTTGAAGCATACAGATACAACAGTGTCACCTGCTGGTAGTGTCACCAGTACTTCTGCAGGCAAGAAATATCTGCCCAGCAAGCGATAAAAGGGAACTTTTATAAATCTGGTGGTAGCCCAGAGGGTGGGAGAGACTGCAAACACTGGCTATCATATTGGTGAACCTAAAGTGTCAATGTTTTAAATGGTCATCTATTAAAACCTTGTGACACAACAGTAATGGAAATACAGCTTCCCCAGGCTGTGTCTGATTTATATAAAACTGTTCATTGTCATGAAGCAGAAAGAGGACGTCTATGTAATTACATAGTAATCAGTTTTGCATACTCATCTAGCGTAATTCATCCAAATAGGACAATATCTTCTCAAATGGCTAAGTTTATACATTAAAATAAATGTGGCTTAATAAAGCCCTATTAGCATGGAAAAAGGATCTGGTCACCTCCCTCTGTCATATCTCTGTTGGTAAGTCTGGGACATCTTTTCAAAATTGTCAATGTAAAGTTCCTCTGAGCATTTATCCTCTTGACGATATTTATATTAAATGGAAGCGTATGTTGTATTAGATTAAAGGGTTGTCAGTCACAACACAGTTAGCTTCCTATCCACAGATAGCCGCTAACTTATTAATCATAGGACCCCGCAGATCACAAGAAACAAGGATGCATTATGTACACCCTGTGATTTCATCCAAACTACAGAACATCTAGTTGTGCATGCACCACTGCACTATGGCTCTGACGGAAGAAGACTCGAGCGCTGTTCTCGTAATATGCAAACATTTTCTAGGACAACTAGGATAGAGTAGCAGTGAGAGCGTGTTGCGTCTGGCCCACTCCTTCTTTTGGGGTGGCTACGGGTTTCGTGATCCGCTGTGGTCCCTTCACTGAGAACCTCAACCGATTCAAGAAGTTAGACCACCATACTGTGGCATGGAAAACCCTTAAAGTAAGGGTGTATATACACACTTCTCCTGGTGTCACAGTGATTGGACGTTTGATAGCATGCACTGGTAAACATCACCAATCTGTCAATTATCAGTCAATTTCCTCTGTTGAATAATGCTCTTTTGAACACACACAATTCAAAATACCATAATAAGTACTGCCCACCAGTTAAATTTAAGACTGTTAGATACAGTAGATATCTGTCATACGTAACCACTTGCCGTAAGCTTTAGTAACCATACCAAGGAAAATAAGCCAATACTGTACTCATACGGACAGAGTGCTTTTTAGAGACGCCATAGCAACTGTACACTTATGTGGTGCCCCGGTACTGGAAAGACTGCAGAAAATTCATTTCTGATGTCATCATCAGTGTGGGAAAGATTGGTAATCTTGTAGCTCTTATATTTGAAAAATGAGGAGAGTTTAGTATTTCACAGCAGGTCAAAGACATATGTGACTTCTGGGGGTCATTCATTATTTTTTGGTGCCAGTGATTTACAGTGAATTTGCATGGTGATGATATTTAATGGTGGCACTGCCTTAATTACTTTAATGCACCATAAGATGAACCACAAGCTATATCAGATATGTCAAACCACATTCAAGTAGGTAGACTTACTTTATGTTGGCACTAAAAATTGAAGGGAAACATAGAAGTGCAAGGAAAAGTAGTTGAAATTGATGAGTTTTCCTCAAATTACACCACTGAGGAGGGCCTTTAAAGGCAAAACGCATGGGAAACCTTGTCCCCCAGTTCCAGCACTGATTGGTGTGCTATTACTAGGTAATACAATGGCTATTTTTATTCACTATTGACTACTGTTCATACCACACTTGGTGATATTATTACTACAAACTCTTGATTCATTTTGTTATGTACCTTCTTTTAGACAAAGCCTGGTGTGACATACTGTTAATTATATTGGCACGCTGGGACATTATTTTGTACAGCACCAAGTGCTTTTTAATGGCTTTATGCTTTTCCAAATTGTTGATGAAGTAATAAAGGGACTATAATTATCTTATCCAATTTTGGAACATCCGACTTTTTGTTTCCAATTTATGTAACCTATCATTGGATGTATATATCATGATATGACCCAAAACCCCACATATTGATTGTGTTCCTCAAAATTCAGTGATAAAAAAAAAGTGTTGTGAAAGGAGTTAAATTATGTGCGATATGTGCGCCAAAAGGTTGTTGCAGCAACCAGCCAAAAAATTGGCAAAATTGAATAATAAATGCCATTATGGTGGTTTAATACTTTTGCTAAATGAATTGTAACAGACAGGTTACAGTACATAAATTCATAGGTTTGTTCTTAAAGGACATCTACCCTCAGGACTGGGAGGGTTGTATACAAATAGGCCATCCAAATTTGATTAAGCTTTCATCCTGGTGGTAGATGCCCTTTAAAGTTTAATTTGTATCCACTACAGAACAGGCTCTAAATATAATATGTAACAACCCAGTCAAATAGTTTTTTGCTGCCACTATAAGTCTGTTTTCCTTAGAGGTCTTCCCATAGACAAGATTCTTTAATACACACAGTGATAACAAAAGAACACATTCTCTTAATAATGTTATTAACAAAAAATACAGCTTAACATTTACAGTCAAGTCCACCTGCTCTATCAGTCTTGTGTACACAATTTCAGTTGCCGCTGCTGCTCGACTCCAAATCTTCTTACTCTTAGGGCCGGGCTGCACAGAGACTATAACATATCATTGCTGGGTGCATGTGCTTCAGTGTATGATAAATCCCTGTTAATATAACTGATTGACTATCCAGGACCTTCTGATCTGACAATACATTGTTTATGTAGTATATTATATGTTATTATATTTAGTATTTGTATGGTATTGTATATTTTCTCAATTGGTAAGGGTGGTTTATATAATAAACCAAGATTTTCTAGGAAACTGGAGATTGATAAGCTCCTGTAGTTACTTCTGTTGTTCTGTCTTACTGAACTTTTCATTCAAAAAACATTCGTAGTCAACACGAATTAATTAGTTTCTAATTATTTTGAGGAGGAATGAGTGTAATGATACCCTGTGCCTTATCAGTGTATTCCATGAACAATGGATTGGCAAACAAACTGCTTTTATAAAGGGCAGCCTATTATGTAGACGGGACAGGTAATTTAACAGCATTTTTTTTTCATTCTTTGGACACATATATATAACCGACCCCCCAGCATTAGAATAGATGTGCATATTTAGCGAGAACTTTCTTACATTATTAACACGTTACCTTTTCAGTGTCCACTCACACTATTTGTAGCTTACCGGCTTATGTCGCTCTGTATCTAGTTCGTGACTTGATTTTCTGACCAGCACACTGAGCTTCTGTCGCATGGACGATATACACCCCCCTTTTCCAAAGTCACATCCCATTTTGCAGGACCAGTCGGAAAAGCTGCGTAGAACCAATACATGTGGTACACAGCAGTTCGGTGCAAACTACTCCAAATCTTTGGTTTAGACAGATTGATACAGTGGGTACAGAAAGGTATTCAGACCCTCTTTAAATGTTTCACTCTTTGTTTCATTGATTGCAGCCAATTGGTAAGATCAAAAACTTCTTTTTCTTGCTCATTAAGTACACTCTGCACCCTATGTTTTGACAGAAAAAAACGTAAATAAACAAATCTTGTATAAATTTCATAAATATTCAGCCTCTTTTGCTCAGTATGTGGTAGAACACCTCTTGAGCTAATACAGCCACGAGTCGTTCCTAGGAAGGATGCATCAAGTTTTTCACAACCAACTGGATTTGGGGGATCCTCTGCCATTCGTCCTTGCCAGATCCTCTCCAGTATCCTCGGTTGGATGGGAGAAATTTGGTGGAATGAATTTTCAAGTCTCTCTCTCAGAAGATACCTGGGTGGGTTTAGGTTTCAAGGCTCTAGCTGGGCAGTCTGAATGTCCACAGAGTTGTTTAAAGTCTCTGTTTTGGTTATGTTAGCTTTGTGTTAGGATGCATTGTTCGGCTTTGGAAGGCTGCCCCTCAGCCCAGTCTGAGGTGCATACAGTCTCGAAGAGATTTGCGCACCGGATTTGTCCCTGCTATATATCAGTTGTCCTGTCTCCACAGCGGAAAAAACACCCCCATAGTATTATTCTGCCAACACCCTTGTATTTGGCTAGGTTGTGATGACAGGTCTGGGTTTTCACCCACACTCTGTTACTGAGGAGAGGACTTCCGTCGGCACACTTCCGACTGGTGGGGGCTGAGTGATAGTTGTCTTGTTGAACTTTACTCCTTTTCCAATATTGCGCATTTTGGAGATCGCCACAGGATCTTGGGGGTTGTTCTTTAACTTTCAACAAAGCGCTTCTTGTCCCACCTTACTTGCTTGGCTGGACGGCCAGGTAGAGGAAGATTTGTGTTCATCAAACTTCTTCCATTAATTATTATTGCGGCCATTGTGCTCTTAGGAATCTTGAGTGACTGCAGAAACTTCTGTTTTGTAACCTTGGCCAGAACTGTGCATGCCCCACACTTTGTTCTGAGCTCACTCTGGCAGTTTCCTTTCACCTTATGTATTCTCAGTGTTTGTGACAGCATTGGTGAGCTGTGAGTTCTTATATAAGACAGGGTGTGTAGCATTCTCTAAGCAAGTCCATTGAGTTTTAATTAAAAAGGACACTGTCATCCATAATAGAAGTGCACTTGTGGCTGCTTACTAAGTAAGCAGCTACCTAGCGCTATCTCAGATGCAGCAGTGTTACAACTGGCTAGCATTATCGAAACCTCAACATACGCTAGCAGACACTTGCCACAATGTAACAATAGAAATGCTTGGACCAGCCATGTAAACGGTCGGGGTATGTATGAGGTGGGTGGGAATTATGTGGGATGCGCATTGACTTGGGATCACATTTTCACTGCATTTGGAATTTTTTTCCGCTTCCCAGTACATGGGATGGCATTCTTAAATACCATACTGAAAGTGCAATTGTTACCAGAAAAGAAGCGCTCACACAGCTCTCTTTACATGTTAAAATAAAAAAGTTATAGATTTTTGATGGGGGGACCGTGAAAGAAAAATGAATAAACAAAAATCTATAAAAGGACTAGGTTCTTAAGGGGTTAAAGGGCACCAAAAAAAAGTGGTGACCCTCTGTCATGGCAGTTCAGGGGCACCAGTAGATTCATGAAGAAACGTGTGCACAAATCACTTAATCTGGCCCCTCTGCACACCTACACAGGCCAAGGTGCACCAATGTATTTTAGATGTAATGTATTATGTAATTGTTTCCTCACATGACCTATGCCCCCGTGTCCTTACACTGCTCCCTAGCGTTTGTCTTTTTTATTGGTTTCACATTCCTGAGATTTGTCCTTTAAGAAAGTAATTAATTATGGACTGAGATCACGCTTGGACTTAATTTCGGTAGCACTTGCCTCAGGGTATGGCTCCACATACATTATTTTTGTGGTGTACTTTCCAACTTCATCGATTCGCTGAAGCCATATTGAGCAGTTGTCCGACATATGTGCACTAATTTGTACCACATTTTTAGAATTTGACACTGTCATACATGTCATTTGTGTACTCTGCAATTGGTACTAAATTATATGTTGCCATTTTATAATTGCGCTTTGCTCTGCTAAGTTCTGAAAGAGATGAGCGGAAGCACAAAATGACGTCTTCCTCGTTATCGAGACAGAACTTTTTCCCGAGTCCGGTGCTCGTCTCGAAATAACGAGCCCCCTTGAGTCAATGGAGACTCGAGATTTTTCAAGGGGACCCAAGGCTCTTGCACAGGGAACTCTGGCCAAACACCTTGGACCTAAAAAGAAGGATGGAAACAGCCACGGAAATGTCAGGGAAACAGCAGGGGCACGCATGCAGTTGATCCTCTGAGGCGGCTTAATTCGCACCATTATTCCAAATTATGGCAACAGCATGGCCATGACAGAGTGACCAAAGAGGACTAGATAGCATCTAAAACATCCAATAATTACCGACACTAAGGGGACGGCCATGCGAGGCAAAGCCGGCCAGCAGCAGTGGCAGGCTAGACGTCCTCATGGCGACATACCCTAATGTACTCAGGTTTCACCAAAGGAGGTGAAATGATTTCCATGTGAAAAAAGGTTTGACGGTTATATTTAGTCGATAACACAGCATGTCTTGGTGCGACATCCAAGTGACCAAGGTTACAAACGTACTGGTAAACGCCCGAAAAATGAGAGCCTGACACAAGCTCTTTTGATAAGGGGACGACATGTGGACGGAGCTCCATGTGGAAACCGACTTCCATGATTAAGAGCGACAGTATGCCGCTGCTATGCTGACTGCAAACTTCAGGTATCTCAGCATGGCGGCGACAGATGGGCCGAGTTCCACTATGTATCTGGTGAAACACCTGCAAACTTCTGCCTGGACACAGCTTCGTTTGATAAGAAGGGACGCATGTATGGAGGCAGTGACTCGTAAGTAGATTGAAAGGTGCTTGCAGTTAAAACTAATGTTAGTTGGATCTTGAGATGGAGGCTGGCGCTCGATCCTGCCAGGCCGAGCTTTCGCAATCCAAGCACTCCTTGTCTACTAGGCTATACCCCAAACAGCACTTCTAAGAACCTTTTTGTATAAGATCAAGTTGTAGTAAGCGTTCTTATAATCGTTTGGGACATATGGCGTGTGAGGGGAATGTAAACAGCATGCTCAAGAACAGCGCTTGAAAATAATATCGGTAATAATGATATAGAAAGTTTCCCGCAAGTTATATTTGATGGATTACCAAGCAGAGGGTGGCGACAAAGTTAGACACGTTTTGATGGGAATTCCATGAAAAAAACAACCCAAAATTCAGCCTGACACAGTGGTTTGTTTGATAAGGAGAAAAGTCATGTTTGAGCATGGCTAGTTTGTATTGGGGTAGCTTTTGCGATGGCCAGAGTGGCATGAGTGATGACGAATGGAGCACAACGTGGGAGCAGCTAAAAGACGACATGTGAGGCGCTATGAAACAATTTATTTGAGAGTGCCTGTAATGTGGCAAGTCAAAAAAATTGTTTTTCAAACCAGGAGCGGTAGGTGGTCCTCCAAAAAATTAAATAGTATTGAGTGCCTGTATTGGCCACTCCCAAACAAATTGCTTCAAAACAGGGACCTCGGGTAGGTGGCCCTCCAAAAAAACTGAAATACATAGAGTCATAGCTAGAGCCAGTTTGGCCCTGGCAAAAAAAGCCAGTTTCCTCTGATTTATGTGTACAAGAGGTAGGATGAGAAGCGAGCCAATGAGGAGGAGTAGTGCATACATTATTCAGGTTGAGCTTCTTTTCACTGGTGGAGAATGAAAATCCGAGAAATCCAGGCTTTATAATTCGTGATAAACCAGTCCGCCTGTAGCGCTGCCAGTCGACAGGCGTGTATGCTTATCGGGTGATGATGGCCACCAGCTGCCACTGTAAACCTCGCCGAAATCACACGACCTAACGGCCAGGCAGCAAGAAACCTCCAAGCGTACAGCGGCCAGTCGTGCCACATGTCCAGCTTTGAACCAGTAGTTGTAGGCGAAGCTGGTGTGATCATTTTAGTGACGATGGCTATGGTCAGCTACGTCTCCCTACCTCTTTCTGTACAAGATCACGCCCTACTCTGCCGGCGGGGAACAGGTGACGTGTCTTGCTGGGTGACATAAAAAACTGGCAAAGGCCTTGTAAAGCTACCCCTGCCACGATGCTGGATAAGCTCTCCGCTCGCCTCTTGCTACTGTCACGCTCAGAAGTACGCCCTCTGCCGCTAGCGCCTGTCAGAAAGGGAAATACTTTGTTTCAGCTTGTGCGAACTCAGGCCCGTGACTGGTATCATATGCAATTCTCAAACTCTTTCTTTCCTCTCAGGGATGAGCCAGTGTGAGATTTGCTTGTACCGTGGGCCAGGAGAAGTGAATAACCCAGTAATCAGGTGTCGGATATAATTCTTTTGAACGCTAGGGTCACGGGATATGGCCAGCCAGAACATAAATCTGCATATTGTGCCAGAAGTCCCAACAGCGCACAGATTCACTACCCTCAACTTGGCTTGACTGCCCACTTTTCTCCTCCTCCAACTCCTCTTCTTCTTGCCCATACAGCTCGAACAGTGAAGGACTGAAACATTGTCCCCTCTTCTGTCTCGCAAAACATTACTCCTCTCTTCTCCGAATCTACCCTCACACCTCCTCGACTATGCGGCTGAAAACAGACCCCTAAGGTTGGCTTTGGCTATCACAAGGGAATCTCTTCCCCCGTCTTCTGTGAACGAGCGCAAAGCTTTCCGACTCAGGCTGACCAGAGAGTTTTTCATTAAGCCAAGCCGGGGATGGTGAGGCTGATGATGGCGGCATCGCCACTGAACCATCTGTATTGACTCCTCAAAGTTATCAGCACCTGACGTATCAGAATCCACCGTCACACCTCATGTAGACTTGAGGAGCTGACTTGACCTGACTACCAGTGTTGGTGGAAGTGACATTCTGGCAGTCTTACATCGCTACTCGCTGCTGTTAACTCCTGGATAACATGCGTTATAGTTGAACACCTTGGGGCATGTAGCACAACAGTCGGTGAGCGGGGCAGGAGTTTGGAGGCGCGCTGCCACGCTCCCTGAGAGTGCAGATCTGTGTGGACTTCCTGAAATGCCGCACAGATGCGGCGCCACCATTGTGTGCAAATCAGGACGATTGGGGTATGTGCTTGAGAAACGGCTGAACTATGGATTATAACAATGGGCGCCAGGCATGGCAATGTTGTCAGTCTGCGAGTTGCAGGGCAGAAGCCCCACCAGGTTACGGCCGGCTTGTCACACCACAACATGCCCTGGGTTCCGTTCAGCCGGGTGGCCAGTCCACAGATCAGTCCTGCGCCGTATGTGCCTTTGTGTAATAGCTCTTGGGCGGTGGTGCCTTTTATAACGCCTGAACTCAGCAGTTTTTTTTGAGACAACCCGCCTGCTGTCGTCTTAGCGATGGCACTGCTTGGCTGTGCCTAGAGCTACTCCGACTTGATGGCGCCATGCCCACCCGGATGGTAATTCGTAGGAGGAGAGGTCGAGGCGGGGGTGGGAGGAGGAGGAGGTCATATTAGGGCCTTTGAAGACCTGACCGAGGTAGGCCCCCGCAATCCTCGGCGTCGCAGTATAGTAGCAGCACCCAATGGTTGTGACCGGTCCCAGCGCCTCCACCCAAGTTAACCCAGTGCCGTCAGCGATACTTAGGGACGACTGGCCCGGCAGCAACTCGTCACCGTGTCCGTGGTCAGGTGGACCTTGTCAGAAACGGTTTGCGTCAAGGGCCACCGTATGATGTTCTCTGACAACATTGCTTGTGCAGGGCGGGACGGCACATCGGGAAAAAGTAGTGGCGGCTGGGGACCGAATCCGAGGGGCGGGCCGCCGCCATAGGGTTCGAAAGGCCTTCGGTCTCTACTCAGCCTATGGGCGGCATCCTCTCGCACCAAGTCAATCAAACTTGTATAGGTGGACGTTGAGGCTGGGCGTGTGGGTGTGTTGCTCTATACTTCCTTTTGCGCTCCACGTGTCCTGGGGTTATGGAGAGCTGAACGCTGGTGGAATGCTGTTGAGGATCGTGGGAGGCGAAGATGGGTTTTTCGCACGGGAGTGTTTTGGGCCGTCCTTGGCAAGGGTGACTATCAGATGACAACAGGGGAAGGAGCAGTGGTTTGCCCGTCCCAGAGTGAAAACGGGCTTGGTGCCATTGAGTGGGGTGTTTTAGCATTCATAGCCTGCGCATACCTGGTGGTAGTTAAGCTAGTAGTGGTGGAACCCCTGATGATCTGGTTTGGCAACGGGTTCACACACAGTCCCTTCGGTCATTCCGGTGTTTCTTTAAAAAGAACCTCCAGACTTCTGAAAATCTAGCTCTCTCGCCACGGGAGCTTGCTACGGGCACTGCCTCGTGCCTCTTCTCCGTCTGGCCCCACCACTGCCTCTTCCAACCTGTTCTTGGTATAGTACTCGCCTCCGTCTCAAAGCCCTGGTGTCCACCACCCGGCCTATCACCCAGCTTGTCTGTCCCCCCCCCCCCCCACCCCACCTCATCATCCTCCGATCCCTCAGTCTGGCTCACCCCTCGGCTTCCTGCCCTGACCAAACTCACCACTGTCTGACAAACCGTGTCTCCCCTCAATCGTCCGACCCTCTTTACATTACACACTTCTCCACTACGTCAATAATGTCTCATCAGCCCCAGACTTGCGACTGTGAAACCCTGGGCATCGGAAATTGCTCAGGCACAACCGACAAGTGGTTTGTGACTGTGGGAATGTCCGAACAGTTCCATAGTATGATTCCGGTTCTAAATTCCAAATTTGCTGGGAGGGGGCAGACTGGGGGGAAGGAGGCTGAGGTGGGGAGCTGAGGAGTGCTGATTTCGGTGACAGGGTGGACTTGCCTGAAGACTGACTGGTGACAAATGGCTAGAAGCATTGTCCGCAACCACGACATCACCTCTCGTCACTGTTTCTGGCCTCAACATGCTCTACCACGTCCCAGTAATTGAGACATGATGAACCTATGAGTGTAGCTCTGCGGCGTTCGCCCTGCTCCCGCATCAGCATGGTGGTGTCTCACCCCGGCCAGGAGCCACGGCCTCTGACCCCCTGCAAGTAGTTGTGACGCAGCCCACGTCCACGCCCTCGTCCTCTACCCTAGCCCGCGGGTTAAACATTTTCAAAATTAAATGTAAACTTCTAATTTTTTTTTTGTGTTTTTTTGTTTTTTTTTTTTTAACAAATCGATACTATCCTATGCTATGGCTAGTTTCTAACCTACACTGGCAGCACACAACTGGATTTGTGCTGTTGCCAGATGCTTTGAGTTATAAGAGAATAACTAAAAAATAAATACTCAGAGACTCGTCTAATCAAATTCAAACCCCTAATAATTGTCCCACTTCGGTGTTGAGGTGGGATATGTGTGTCAATAAGAGCTAAACAACGGTCCGCAAGTCCCCCTGCAAATTCCTCACAATATGGTACTAGTGCACTACTAATGCCAGCAAGCCCAGCCCAAGCAACCAAAAAAAAAGGAACATATAACACTCTTGTAGGGCCTAATAAGCCGTTTTGGTGTTCTCCTATGGCTATATTTTCTAGCCCCACTAGCAAAGCACACACTGCTTTGGCAGATTAATGTGAGTTCTAAAGAATAAACCGTTAAAAAAAAAAAAAAAAATTAATCAGCCTACCTCGGCGTAATTCAAATCAAACCCCTAATAAATTGTCCCACTTCGGTGTTTGAGGTGGAACATTGTGTCCCTAAACAACACAACGGTCGCAAGTCCCCCCTGCACTTCTCACCAATTGGTACTAGCTGCACTACTAAGCCAGCAAGCCCACCACGCAAACCAAAAAAAAGACAATATAATAACGCTATTGTATTGTATGAGGTTGGATATGTGTGTCACTAGATCTACACACATATCTCCCTGCCCAATTACTCACATATGGTACTAGCTGGCAACACTAATAGCGCAAGCCCCATCCCACAATCAAACCAAAACAAAGGAAAATAAAACGTTCTTGTAGGCCGAAAAAAGGTACTGTTTGGGTTCTTGTAGAATCACTCCTGCCTAACACTATTCAATAGAACACCCTAACGCTTTTCCCTGACCAGCGGCATCTCTCTCCTCCCTAAGATCGGCCCAATCCAAACGAGAATGACCGCGCGCAGCGCGTGGCAGGGCTAGTCTATTTCCAGGGTGGTCCTGTCTGGCCATCCAAACCACTGCTATCACGACGTGTCAGGGTAACACATCCATGCTGGGGTGAGTGCAGAGCTCCCTGGCTTGTGATTGTCTCTGTTTCTCTGGACGCTCCAAAATGCAAAACGTGGGGAAATGGCCATTTTCCTCGAGAGGGGCAAGTATTCGATCCAGCGCGAGCATTTCGAGTACGCTAATTCTCGAACGAGGCATCAAGCTCGGACGAGTATGTTCGCTCATCTCTAGTTCTGACACTAGACAAAAACGTTATGTAAACCCTTTTTGGCTGTGCCACACAGATAGATAAACACATCTACAATGAATTAGGTGCCTGCTTCAAAATCCCATCCAGCCTAAAAAGGACCTACATAACTCTCAATTTTTTATATCACATTTTGCATTTTTCAAACTAAAATTTCAAACTAAAACCATACAGTATTTTATTCTATTCAATTTCCTGACTGACTGCACATTTTTGTATTTGATTTTCTGTACATGACAATGTGGGGGGGGGCTGCCATCTGTCTGTACTGAACTGCTGTTAAAGGGGTATTTATTCCAGAAATATGACCTCTGATAAAAAAAACAAAACATAATGCTAATTAATCTGTTACTACTACAAATACACTATGTCAATTAAGTACAAAACCCCCCGTTCCCGAATCTATTTGCCATTTCTTAGAGGCTGTGGGTTTGTAAGTGTGTTGTCACTGACTAACGCCTAACCCTTGTGAATTGGGATCTGGGATAGTCTGTACGTGGCGGGGGAAACTGCAACTGGTAAAGTGTAAAAGGCTGTGGCAAGTCATAATCCTTCCGGAAAGGAGGTCAGGGAAAGTTGTCCTGTGGTATCTTATGTGACTGTGGTTTGTCCAGAAAGCTGAAATAGTGAATTGGGTCTTCGTGTAGGTAATTGTAGTTCCGGGTAAATGGATTAAATATGATGGTGAAATTCTAGTAAGGTCTCAATGTGTCCTCCCAGATACAGAAGATATCATTCAATGTACCTTTTGTAAATGATGATGTGCTAGTTGAAAGGGGATGATGGTAAAAGCAATGTTTATTAAAAGTGGTCCATATAAGTTTTGCATAAGAGGTGCTCAATTATTCGAGCCCATGGCCGTCTCTTTGGAGCGTAAGTAGAATTGGTCTTGGAACATGAAGTATTTTGTTCGAAGACCAAAAGAGAGCTAAGTCCGTGTATAGGGAAATTTTTAATGGGTTCCATATCATGTTCCTATCAACATTCTATTGACGGCTTGGAGTCCCTTGGCATGTTTGATGACTATATAGGCTTAGTTCCGTTCCCATGTAACTATCCTGCCGAGTAGGGTGAATTGGACCTAGTGATAATCTGTTGGAGAAATTGGAGTATCGAGAAGGAATGATGAGTGTTTCGATCAATGGTGTAAAGTCCCTTCTCTAGGATATCGACAGTGGTGACAAATAGAGTCGTGGAGGCCTCAATTGGCCGGCCAAGAGGTTTGTCAAGTGTTTTGTATCTTGGGTAAATTATTAGCAAACCAGGATCACCGGGTATGACTTGTTAGAAAACGGCCAGGGCGCTGAGATTATACCCCTTTGTGATATTGGTCATTGTTTTTCTGAGTCAACCTAATCTTGTGAGTTTGGTAATTTCTGGTAAATTAGGTTGATCATTTTATCTGATGTAGGCATTCCTTCACTAGTCTTTTTGTCCATTATTACCAGAGCAACTGTCCTTGTGTGGGTGAAGTTTGATATAACTCTTTATTTTGCAGTAATGAGTGGAGGCCTGTCTATCGGCCTGGACATTTTGCTGTGGGTTTTGGTAGTACCTCTATTGAATATAACGAACTGGTCCAAGTGTCCTTGGACATCTGTCTGTAGTCTCAATGTGGGGGTGGACTAGGTGGCATTACATCCTTAATTTCTTTAGGACCAAGTTCTACTTTGGATAATCGATTGCTGTTGTAATGTCCCTGATTGTTGTAGGTGAGCTGTCAGATTCTTGTAAATGTCCTCGGGGTCTGTATATTACAGAAGAACCTCTGAAAGAGTCCATGTCAAGTTGAAATGTATCAATTGATACGTGGGACCAAAAAATAATCCTTTTTTGTAAATAGATTTATTTGTTGGCTGGGACTCAATGAGTAAGACATTGGTTATGGTAGGGTTTGAGAGTAGTCCTACTCCTGTGAGCGGTGTTGTCATCGTGGTCTCTCTGGTTTGATTTGCCTACACCCCCACCTCGTCTTCTTTCTCTTCTTCCCTCATGGTCTCTCGTTATCTAAAAAATGTTGTTTTTTTTTGGTCGTTGGAACATTGAACTTTCTGGAACTGAGTCTGAGAACGTGACTTCTTTTGATGATGATCTGTTTCGGTGGGGTCCCTGCCTCGAGGTAAAGGTTGTCATGAAGGGTCATGCCATTTCTTTAACATTTTTCACAAATCTGTATCTTAGGCGTTCGTCCGTCCCGTAAGAACGTGCCTTTTAGTTGCCAGAGTTTGCCCTCACTCAACAACACTTGCGATGTTTCACTCCATGCTTGGAGAGTTTTCTTTGTGTTGGGTAAGAGCCTCTGCTGCGAGTGTATCTGATTTTATTTCAATTGTTAATGTTTTGTCAATTCATTTTGTTTGTTCAGTTCCTCAGCTAAACTTTATCCTTATTGAAGAGACTGTAAGTGTCATAAGATCGAATGCACATTTGGTTGAGATGGATTCAAATGTTTGCAGTATTCTGTATTTGTCACGAGATCCGTCCGGGTCGTAGTGGTACTCGGAAACTGCGTGGTATCCCACTCTACTAATGTATTCTACAGAGTATGCATGTAGTTCGTAGTTAGTGAGTTTCTTGGAGACTTGTTCAGTCCCCCAGATTTAAAGTCCGGTTGGTGGTGTTTGCAAGGAAATCTTCGTGCTATGGTACCTGTGATACTGAGCTTCTTTTTGCGTTGATTATAGGATAAAAAAGGACTTTTCAGTTTCTTTGTCACTGTTTCTTCTTCGAGTACTAAACCGTAAGGTTTACTATAATCAACAAAGGATGTGCAGGTTCAGCACCCGAAAAAAGTTGGGTGCCAGATAGTTAGGGTAGGGTTCCCATGCGCACCAATTCGATGCAATAGAGAGTAAGCTAAGCAGCGTTGGAATATAATGCCAGGGGATTAGGGGATGTACATGAAAAAACAAAGCAATCAAAGACAGCGCGTGACGTTCGGGGTTTCGGCTATCACGGCCTTTGGTCAAACAACCTAACAGATACATAAGAACATGATATATCATAAGGAAAAACATGTAGAAGCTCAATTGTTACAACATCATGCATAATCAATCAGAGTGTATCTGTAATCAGTTACCAATAGCTTAAACTTGTTGTACTATTCTTAAATGCTTGAAAATGTTGAATTAGTCGTCAACCTGTACGATGACAAACTGAGAGGATACTAATAAGGTAAGTGTTTTTGACAAAGGCCTCATAGGCGACATTGCTGAACGTATTTGAATCGTTTTTTATGTAATAACCTGCATATTTCCCAAGAGTGCTTGGATTACTCTCTATTTTAAAAACTAGAAGGGTGGTCTGGACAATATTCTGGTAGTAGTTTTATTATTAGTCATGATGATACCGCTTTCCCTTTAATAAAAAAAAATATTTTACGACTGTTACTGTATGAATTGGGGTTGGTGGGCAACCTATAATTGCAGCAGAAGCTTAATAGAATCCGTGAAGGCAATTGTTCAAAATTTGCTCTTCTTGCGTTAAGTAATATGGCTTTGGGGACTGTGCGACATTAGTAGTGAGTAGATAGCAAGGATGACTCTCCCCAAGACAGGCAATTCTTTCTCCACATACATAACAAGGACAAATCTTTAATCAACCATGTATTTTTGTAAACATGAATGGAGTAGGGAGGGGCGTCATTCGTGTTTTTCACAATCCGAAAGTCCTCCGACCTGCTCCATACCAATGCACAGCCCTGCTCCATACCAGTCCCCGACCTGCTTCATACCAATGCACAGTCGTGCTCCATACCAGTCCTCCGAACTGCTCCATACAAGTCCTCTGACCTGCTCCGTACCAATGCACAATCCTGCTCCATACCAGTCCTCCGACCTGCTCCATACCAATGCACAGACCTGCTCCATACCAGTCCCCGACCTGCTTCATACCAATGCAATCGTGCTCCATACCAGTCCCCGACCTGCTTCATACCAATGCACAGTCGTGCTCCATACCAGTCCTCCGAACTGCTCCATACAAGTCCTCTGACCTGCTCCATACCAATGCACAGTCCTGCTCCATACCAGTCCTCCGACCTGCTCCATACCAATGCACAGCCCTGCTCCATACCAGTCCCCGACCTGCTCCATACAAGTCCTCCGACCTGCTCCATACCAATGCACAGCCCTGCTCCATACCAGTCCCCGACCTGCTCCATACCAATGCACAGTCCTGCTCCATACCGGTCCTCCGAACTGCTCCATACAAGTCCTCTGACCTACTCCATACCAATGGACAGTCCTGCTCCATACCTGTCCTCTGACCTGCTTCATACCAATGCACAGCCCTGCTCCATACCAGACCCCGACCTGCTCCATTCAAGTCCTCCGACCTGCTCCATACCAATGCACAGCCCTGCTCCATACCAGTCCCCGACCTGCTCCATACCAGTCCCCGACCTGCTCCATACCAATGCACAGTCCTGCTCCATACCAGTCCTCCGAACTGCTCCATATAAGTCCTCTGACCTGCTCCATACCAATGCACAGTCCTGCTCCATACCAGTGCAAATCCTGCTCCATACCAGTCCTCTGAACTGCTCCATACCAATGCACAGCCCTGCTCTATACCAGTCCTCCGGCCTGCACCATATCAGTCCTCCGGCCTTCTCCATACCAGTCATCCAACCTTCTCCATACCAGTCATCCAACCTTCTCCATACCAGTTCACAGACCTGCTCTATACCAGTCCACAGACCTGCTCCATACCAGCCCTCGGACCTCCTCCATACCAG
This sequence comes from Engystomops pustulosus, assembly GCA_019512145.1. Taxonomy (NCBI): domain Eukaryota; kingdom Metazoa; phylum Chordata; class Amphibia; order Anura; family Leptodactylidae; genus Engystomops; species Engystomops pustulosus. Next base: position 49,628,187 of record CM033644.1, on the reverse strand, counting down.
CCTTCCAGCCTGCTCCATACCAGTCCATTACCTGCTCCATACAAGTGCACAGACCCGCTGCATACCAGTCCACAGACTTGCTCCATACCAGTCCACTGACATGCTCTATACCAGTCCTCTGACCTGCTTCATACTAGTCCACTGACCTGCTCTATATCAGTCCTCTGACCTGCTTCATACTGGTCCTCTGACCTGCTCCATACCAGTGCACAGACCTGACCCATACCAGTGCACTTACCTGCTTCCTACCAGCCCTCCAACCTGCTCCATACTAGTCCTCTAGCCTGCTCCATACCAGTTAGCTGTTAGACCACCCATGAAGCTGCAGATAGACATTTTATTGAGTGGAGGACACTGCTGGACATTTTATTGAAGCAAGGCTGCTGCTGGACATTTCATTGAGTGGAGGCTGCTGCAGGACATCTAATATAAGTGATATAAGAAAGGCTGCTGCTGGTCCCTACGTATAAAGTGTATGAGTATGGTGCTTTGAGTACATGTCGTTGTAGCAGATATGTGTATTTTCAAATGTAATGTGCGGGGCAAGGGTTGTAGGGCAATTTTATGTATATAGAGGTCCTGATCCAAAGTTTGCATTAGGATCCACTGGTGTCTTCTTACACCATAGAATAAGTAATCAAAATCAGATGGGAGAGTACAAACAATCAGGATCCCCAGTTTAACTGTTTCTCAGCAGCTCATGAACAAAGGATAAAAACATGTTTGAAACAGGATGCAGACAGCTCCATACTCTTTGTAGTGGTCAGATAATGTCACTACAGATCACCTCTCATTCATTAAAATAGGAACTAATCTACAGTGCTTGTGTCAAACACTAAATACCCTGTACAAAGGCAGGTCTGAATTGACAAAACTTGCCCAATGAAGAACATAAGGGACCTTCTGGGCGTTGAAGCATTCAGATCAGCAGGATATTATTTTTGTATAATCTCAAGAGCAGTCTATATAGATATCTAATTCTTTAGAAGCGGTGACCAGGGACAAACAGCAAACGCTTCCCCCCTGCCAAGCATGTTTTCTATGCAGTCTTTATGCCTTACAGTTTTAGAGCAAAGCATAGGTCTCTGTAATGGGTATCCAGTACATCCTTCTGATTTTGGGTTCAATGGAAAAATAAGGAAAGGCAATAAGCAGCAATAAAACATTTTAGCGGTGATTTTCCAAAGTATTGTCCATAACTATTTATGTCTCTCATATTTATTTCTCCTACCAAATGACAGAAGTTGTCATCTAGCCCAAGTCTTTGTCATATAACAGAGACACTCAACTTGCTGCAATACAAAAAGTAAGCTGTGTGTTGTCCTTGCCTCAGGCTGGGTAACACAAGGGCAGTTTGTTGCATGAAAGTCTACAGTAATACCCTGCATGTGACAGTCACATGTGTATGTCACTTTCCAGTCACTGTCCTGCAACAAAACATCAAGAAGAAGCAGAAAAAGAGGTAACAAAGGTCCTACTCAAGATGCATGTCTTCAAGAATTTTGTAACAGTTACTATAAACTAGATTTAAAAAAAACAAGCGGAAACAAAAATACACTGCACACCAAAGGGTACGACAATAGAGGCATGCTTTAATGGAGACTCACAAGATTCCCATAAATTTAGGGTATTCCTGTAAGGACATTAACCCCTTTCCACCTGCTGAGTAATTGGATACATAAAGAAAGAACAATGCTAGAGACATGGACTAACTGTGTATGAAAGAGAGGGTCATGGATATGTGTAAAATGGTTGAGGGAGTCCTAGCAGTCCCTAAAACAGAGGGACAGCAGAAAAAGCAAAAGTGAACCCAACACAGCTTTCTGTATTCTTACACCCCCCTCACATTGTGGGTTCTCTCATCTGCCCATGACATTGTGGACCCTCTCTTCCTCCTCTTGCCTTTGTGGCTCCTCATCTCACCCTCATATTTTGGCCCCTGTCCTCCATCCCCTTCATATTGTGGCCCATGTCCTCCACCCCCTACATATTGTGACCCCCTGTACTCCCTCTTCCTCATATTGCTTTCCCTGTCCTCAATTCCCTTCATATTGTTGCCTCCTCATCCTCACATTGTGGCTCCTCTCATCTCTCCCTGACATTGTGGCCCCTCTCTTTCTCCTCTTGCCTTTATGGCCCCTCATCTCACCATCATATTTTGGTTCCTCTCCTCTATTCCCCTCATATTGTGGCCCCTGCCCTCCATACCTCTCATATTGTGCCCCCTTTCCCCCATCCACCTCATATTGTATTGTGGCCCTCTGTCCTCCATCCCCTTGATTTTGTGGCCCCTGTCCGCATCCCCTCCATATTATGGCCACTGTCTTCCATCATATTCATATATGTGCCCCCTGTTTTACATCCCCTTCATATTGTGGCCCCTGCCCTTCAACCCCCTCATACTGTGGCCCCTGTCCTCCTTCCCCTTTTATAATGTGGCCCCCTGTTCTCCACCACCTCAAATTGTGGCCCCTGCCCTACATCCCCTTTATATTAAGGCCTCCTGTCTTCCACCCCCTCATATTGTGTAAGTTTGGACTCACATCTAGGTCAGTATACATGTTTGGTTTATTTTTAATTGTGTCCATGAACAACCCTCATACAGGTCGATTTGTAACCATAAACGATAAGTTCATAAGGAACTATAGGCAGGGCCAGTTTTAGACAAAGTGGGGCCCTGGGCAATACTAAAAGTGGGGCCCCAAAATAATACTAATTTTATGACCAGTCAAATTCAGTAAGAGGCTCCTTTAGACCCTGCTTAAAAATAACACTCTGTAGTTATTAGTATAACAGTAGTATGGTAAAGCAATCTGTAATATGGACCGTAAGAGAATTTTATAGGAAATAGACAGATGATAGGTAGATGGATAATAGATGATAGATAGTAAAGATGATATAGATTTATATATAGATGATATAAATATAGATGCAGAAATATAAAGTAGATTTTAATAGATAGAGTACAAGAGAAATAGATCGATTGATAGATGCATAGATGTATAGATAGAAGATATTTAGATAAATAGACATCATCAAAAGCTAGACAAATAAATTGTTAGACAGACAGATATATAGATAGGAAATAGACAAATTATAGGAGATAGATAACTAGACAGATGGATGATAGTTATCTAGACAGGTGTTATATGATAAGCATCTTCACCCGAGCATTCTCTTGAGCAATGTTATTCCTCTTGAATATTTATAATTAAATGGAAGCTGTAGTTAATTAATTAAAGGGGTTGTCCAGTCACAACAAGTTAGCTCCTATCCACAGCATAGCGGCTAACTTATTAATCATAGGACCCCGCAGATCACAAGAACAAAGGTGCATTGTACCCCTGTTGCATCCAAACTAACAGAACATATAGTTGTGCATGCACCCTGTCACTATGGCTCTGACGGAGAAAGCCGAGCGCTGTTCTCTAATAATGCCAACATTTCTATGGACAGTGGATAGAGTAGCAGTGAGCGTGTGCGTCTGGCCACTCCATTCTTTTGGGGTGCTAAAGGGTTCTCGTGATCCGTGTGGGTCCCTTCACTGAGACCTCAACCGATCAAGAAGTTAGCCACCATACTGTGGCTGGACAACCCCTTTAAGTAAGGGTGTCATTACACATTCTCCTGGTGTCAGCAGTGATTGGACAGTTTGATAGCATGCAACTGGTAAACAACACCCAATTGTCAATTTATTCAGTAATTTCTCTGTTGAATAATGCTCTTTGAAACAACACACAATGCAAAATACCATAATAAGTACTGCCCAACAGGTTAAATTTAAGCTTATGCTACAGTAGATATCTGTCATAGTAAACACTTGCCATAAGCTTTAGTAACCATACAAGGAAAATAGCCAATACTGTACTCATAAGGACAGAGTGCTAGAGACTGCCATAGCAACTGTCACTTATGTGGTGCCACCTACTGGAAGACTGCAGGAAATTCATTCTGAATGTCATCTCAGTGTGGGAAGATTGGTAATCTTTGTAATCTTTATATTGAAAATGAGGAGAGTGTAGTATTTCACAGCAGGTAAAGACATATGTGACTTCTGGGGGTCATTCATTATTTTTGGTGCTCAGTGATTTTAGCAGTGATTTGCACTGTGATGATATTTAATGGTGCACTGCCTTAATTAATTTAATGCACCATAAGATGAACACATGAGCATCAGATATGTCAAACCACATTCAAGTAGGTAGACTTTCTTTATGTTGGCACTAAAAAAATTGAAGGGAAACTAGAAGTGCAAGGAAAAGTAGTGAAATTGATGAGTTTCCTCAAATTCACCCCTGAGGAAGCCTGTATATACAGGCAAAACGCATGGGAACCTTTGCCCCCAGTGTCCAGCACTGATTTGGTGTCTATCTAGGTAATACATGGCTATTTTTATATCATCCTATTGACTCTGTTCATACCACACTTGTGGATATTATTACTAAAACTCTGGATTTCATTTTGTTAATGTACATTCTTCTTAGACAAAGCCTGTGTTGACATTACTGTTTAATTATATTGGCACGCTGGGGACATTAGTTTTTGTACAGCACTCAAATGTGCTTTTTAAATGTCTTTATCTTTTCAATTGTTGATGAATTAATAAAGTGACTATAATTATCTTATCCATTTTGGACATCCGCTTTTTGTTTCAATTTTATGTTACCTTACATTGGATGTATATATCATGTATGACCCAAACCCCACATATTGATATGTTTCCTCAAATTCAGTGATAAAAAAAAAGTGTTGGAAAGGAAGTTAAATTATGGTGCCGATATGGCGCAAAAGGTGCAGCAACAAGCCAAAAAATTGGCAAAAATTGAATAATAAATGCCACTTATGTGTTTAATACCTTTTTGCTAAATGAATGTACAGACAGGTTACAGTACATACAATTCAGTAGGTTTGTTCTTAAAGGGCATCTACCATCAGGACTGGGAAGGGTTGTATACAAATGAGCCATCCATTTGCATACAGTCTTTCATCCTGGTGGTAGATGCCCTTTAAGTTTAATTTGTATGCACCTCAGAACAGGTATAATAATAATAATGTAAACCCAGTCAAATAGTTTTTTGTTTGCATCTATAAGTCTGATTTTCTTAAAGAGGTCTTCCCATAGACAAGATTCTTTAATACACACAGGATAACAAAATAACACATTCTCTAATTCAATGTTATTAACAAAAATACAGCATTAACATTTACAGCAAGTCCAACCTGTCTCTATCAGTCTTGGTGTACACAATTTCAGTTGCCCCTGCTTCCGACTCCAAATCTTCTTACTTTAGGGCCGGGCTGCACAGGAGGCACTATAACATTATCATATGCTGGTGCATGTGCTTCAGTGTATGATAAATCCCTGTCTAATATAACTGATTGACTATCCAGGACCTTCTGATCTGACAATACAATTGTTTATGTAGTATATTATATGATATTATATAGTATTGTATTGTATTGTATATTTTCTCAATTGGTAAGTGGGTTTATAAATAAACCAAGATTTCTAGGAAACTGGCAGAGTTGATAAGTCCTGTAGTTTACTTCTGTTTTCTTCTGTACTTAGTAACTTTTCATTCAAACATTCGTAGCAACAGAATTAATTAGTTTTCTAATTAGTTTGAGGAGGATGAGTGTAAATGCTACCCTTGTGCCTTCTCTAGTTTATTCCTGAACATGGATTGCAAACAAACTGCTTTTATAAAGGGCAGCCTATTAATGTATGACAGGTAATTTACAAGCAGTTTTTTTCATCTTTGGACACATATATAACCTGACCCCCAGCAGTAGAATGTGCATATTTAGAGTAACTTTCTCATTATTAACACGTTACCTTTTCAGTGTCCACTCACACTATTTGTAGCTTACCGGCTTATGTCGCTCTTGTATCTAGTTCTGACTGAATTTTCTGACCAGCACACTGAAGCTTCTGTCGCATGGACTATTACACTCCCCCTTTTCCAAAGGTCACATCCCATTTTGCAGACCAGTCGGAAAGCTGCGTAGAACCCATAATACATGTGGTACACAGCAGTTCAGGTGCAAACTACTCCAGAATTCTGGTTTAGACAGATTGATACAGTGGGTACAGAAAGTATTCAGACCCCTTTAAATGTTTCACTCTTTGTTTCATTGCAGCCAATTGGTAAGATCAAAAACTTCTTTTTCTTGCTCATTAATGTACACTCTGCACCCTATGTTGACAGAAAAAACGTAAATAACACAAATATTTTTATAAATATTCATAAATATTCAGCCTCTTTGCTCAGTATTGAGTAGAAACACCTTTTGAGCTACTACAGCCACGAGTCTTCCTAGGAAGATGCATCAAGTTTTTCACACCTGGATTTGGGGATCCTCTGCCATTCTTCCTTGCAGATCCTCTCCAGTTCCCTCAGGTTGGATGGAGAAATTTGGTGGAAGGAATTTTCAAGTCTCTCCAGAGATACTGGGGTTTAGGTCAAGGCTCTAGCTGGGACAGTCATGAATGGTCACAGAGTTGTTCTAAAGTCTCTGTTTTGTTATGTTAGCTTTGTGCTTAGGATCATTGTCTTGTTGGAAGGTGCACCTTCAGCCCAGTCTGAGGTGCAGAGCAGTCTAGAAGAGATTTGCATCCAGGATTGTCCTGATATATCAGTTGTCCTGTCTCCACAGCGGAAAAACACCCCCATAGTATTATTCTGCCAACACCTTGTATTTGGCAGGTGATGAGCAGTGTCTGGTTTTCCCCACACTTTTACTGAGGAGAGGCTTCCGTCAGCACACTCCGACTGGTGGGGGCTGCAGTGATAGTTGTCTTTGTGGAACTTTCTCCTATTTCCATATTGCATTTCTGGAGCTCAGCCACAGGGATCTTGGGGTTGTTCTTTACCTTTCACACAAAGGCTCTTCTCCCACAATTACTTAGCTTGGCTGGACGGCCAGGTAGAGGAAGAGTTGTGGTCATTCCAAACTTCTTCCATTTAATTATTATGGCGGCCATTGTGCTCTTAGGAATCTTGAGTGCTGCAGAAATTCTTTTGTAACCTTGGCCAGAACTGTGCATGCCACAATTCTGTCTCTGAGCTCCTTGGGCAGTTCCTTCAACCTTATGATTCTCATGTGTTTTGACATGCATTGTGAGCTGTGAGTTCTTATATAGACAGGTGTGTAGCATTCCTAATCAAGTCCAATGAGTTTAATTAAAAAGGACCTGTCATCCATATAGAAGGCACTTGGAGCTGCTTACTAAAGTAAGCAGCTCCTAGCGCTATCTCAGATGCAGCAGTGTTACACTGCTAGCATTATCGGAAACCTCCAATAACGCTAGCAGACACTGCCACACTGTACAATAGAATGCTGGACCGCACTGTAAACGGTCAGGGGTATGTATGAGGGGGTGGGATTAGTGGTGGTGACTGCAGCATGAAGCTTGGGAGTCACCATTTTCACTGCATTTGGAATTTTTTTTCCTGCTTCCCAGTACATGGGATGGATTATTAAATACCATTACTATGAAGTGCAATTTGTTACGCAGAAAAGAAGCGCTCACACAGCTCTTTACATGTTAAAATAAAAAAGTTATAGATTTTTGATGGTGGGGAGTGAAAAATGGAATAAAAAAAATATATAAAAGGACTAGGTTCTTAAGGGGTTAAAGGTGCACCAAAAAAAAGTGGTGCCCTCTGTCATGGCAGTGCAGGGGGCACCAGATTCATGAAGAACAGGTGGCACAAATCATTAATCTGGCGCCCTCTGCACACTACACAGGCAAGTGTGCACAATGTATTTTATGTAATGTATTTATGTAATGTTTCTCACATGACCTTATGCACTCCGTGTCCTTACCTGCTCCCTAGCTTTGTCTTTTTTCATTGTTTCACATTCCTGAGATTTGTCCTTCAAAGAATTAATTATGACTGAGATCAGCTTGGACTTAATTTCGGTAGCACTTGCCTCAGGGTTAGCTCCACATACATTTATTTTTGTTGTCTTTCCAACTTCATCGCTGAAGCATAGAGCAGTTGTCCAGTCATATGTCACTAATTTGTTTACCCATTTGTTAGAATTTTCACTGTATACATTGTCATTTGTGTACTCTGCAATTGGATACTAAATTATATGTTGCCATTTTATAATTTCGCCTTTGCTCTGCTAAAGTTCTGACTAGAGATGAGCGAGCACTAAAATGCTCGGGTACTCGTTATTCGAGACAAACTTTTCCCGATGCTCGAGTGCTCGTCTCGAATAACGAGCCCCATTGAAGTCAATGGGAGACTCGAGCATTTTTCAAGGGGACCAAGGCTCTGCACAGGGAAGCTTGGCCAAACACCTGGGAACCTCAGAAAAGGATGGAAACACCACGGAAATGGACAGGAAACAGCAGGGGCAGCATGCATGGATGCCTCTGAGGCTGCTTAATCGCACCATTATGCCAAAATTATGGGCAACAGCATGGCCATGACAGAGTGACCAAATGAGGCTAGATAGCATCTAAAACGTCCAATAATTGACCCTGACACTATAGGGGACGGCATGCAGAGGCAGCGGCAGCAGTGGCAGGCTAGAGAGTCTCATGGCGACATACCCTAAATGGACTCAGGTTTCACCAAAGGAGGTGAAATGATTTCCTATGTGAACAAAAGGTTGACGGTATATTTAGTCGATAACACAGCATGGTGGCGACATAGTGACCAAGTTCCATAACGTATCTGGTGAAACACCCGAAAAATGAGCCTGACACAGCTCTTTTGATAAGGGGACGACATGTGGAGGCAGCCATGGAAACGACTTCCATGATTAAGAGCGACAGTATGCGCTGCTATGATTGCAACTTCAGGTCTCCAGCATGGCGGCGACAGATGGGCCGAGTTCCACTATGTATCTGGTGAAACACCTGAAAATTCTGCCTGACACAGCTCGTTTGATAAGGGGACGATGTATGGAGGCAGTGAACTCGTAGTAGATTAAAGGTGCTGCAGTTAAAACTATGTTAGTTGGATCTTGAGATGGAGCTGGCGCTCCGCTGCCAGGCGAGCTTTCGCCAATCCAAGCCCCTGTCTCTAGGCTACTCCCCAAACAGCACTTCTAAGAACCTTTTGTATAAGATCAAGTGTAGTAGCGTTCTTATAAGTTTGGGATATGGCGGGTGAGGGGAATGTAAACAGATGCGCAAGAAGCGCTGAAATAATATCGGTAAATGATAAAAGTTTGCCAGTATATTTTGTGGATTACACAGCAGGGTGGCGACAAAGTTAACAAGTTTGATGTGGAATCCATGAAAACAACCCAAAATTCAGCCTGACACAGTTCGTTTGATAAGGAGACCATGTATGGAGGCAGCTATATGGACGACTTTTGGAGGCAGCTATGGCGATGACGTGTGGAGGTAGCAATGGAGACAACGTGTGGAGCCAGCTAAAAAGACGACATGTGGAGGCTGCTATGGAGACAATTTAATTTGGATAGTGCCTGTATGTGGCAGTCAAAAAAAGTTTTCAAACCAGAGGAGCAGGTAGGTGGTCCTCCAGAAAAATTAAATAGATTGAGTGCCTGTATGTGGCACTCCCAAAAATTGCTTAAAACAGAGGACCGGGTAGGTGGCCCTCCAGAAAAATTAAATACATAGAGTACTATAGCTAGAGCCAGTTGGCCCTGGCAAAAAATAGCCAGTTTCCTCTGCTTTAGTGTACAAAGAGGAGGAGAAGGAGGACAATGAGGAGGAGGAGTGCATACATTATTCAGGTTGAGCTTCTTTCACCTGGTGGAGAATGAAAATCCGGAGAAATCCAGGCTTTATTCATCTTGATAAGCGTCAGCCTGTCAGCGCTGCCAGTCGACAGGCGTGTATGCTTATCGGTGATGATGCCACCAGCTGCCACTGAAAACCCGCTCGGATCAACACGTAACGGCAGGGCAGGCAAGAAACCTCCAAGGCGTACAGCGCCCCAGTTTCGTGCCACATGTCCAGCTTTGAAACCCAGTAGTTGTAGGGAGCTGTGGTGATCATTTAGGACGATGGTATGGTCAGCTACGTACTCCCTAACCATCTTTCTGTAAAGATCAGCCCTATCTGCCGCGACTGGGGAACATGTGACAGTGTCTTGCTGGGGTGACATAAAACTGGCAAAGCCTTGTAAAGCGTACCCCTGCCAGTGCTGGAAAAGCTGCTCCTGCTCGCCTACTTGCTACTTGTCCCCAGAAGTACGCCCTCTGCCGCTAGCGCTCGTCAGAAAGGGAAATACTGTTTCAGCTTGTGCACCAGGCCTGTGGTATTCATGCATTCTCAACCTCTTTCCTCTCCAGGGATGAGGTGGAAAATTTTGCTTGTACCGTGGGTCCAGGAGTAGTGAATACCCAGTAATCGGTGCTGGAATAATTCTTTTGAACGCGAGGGTCACGGGAATAGGCAGCCTAACATGAAATCTGCCATATGTGCCAGAGTCCAACACGCGCAAGAATTCACTCCCTCAACTGCTTGACTGCCCATTTCTCCTCCTCCAACTCCTCTTCTTCTGCCATACAGCTGAACAGTGAAGGACTGAACAATGGTCCCCTCTTCTGTACTCGCCACACATATTTCCTCTCTTCCTCCATCCTACCTCCATCCTCCGATATGCGCTGAGAAACAGACCTAAGGGTGCTTTGGCTATCAACAAGGGAATCTTTCTTCCCCCGTCTTCTTGACGAGCGCAAAGCTTCCGACTTCAGCTGACCAGAGAGTTTTTCAACAGGCCAAGCAGCGGGATGGTGAGGCTGATGATGGCGGCATCGCCACTGACCATCTGTATTGACTCCTCACAAGTTATCAGCACCTGACAGATATCAGACATCCACGTCCACATCCTCATTGTAGACTTGAGGAAGCTGACTGACCTGACTACCAGTTCTGGTGGAAGTGACATCTGGCAGTCTTACAATCGCTCTGCGCTGCTGGTAAACTCTGGATAACATGGTTATGTTGAACCACCTTGGGGCATGTAGCAACAGTCGGTGAGCGCAGGCAGTTGGAGGCGGGCGCTTGCCCACCGCTCCCTGAGAGTGGCAGCATCTGTGCTGGACTTCCTGAAATGCGCACAGATGCGGCGCACCTTCGTGAGCAAATCAGACAGATTGGGGTATGTCTTGAGGAAACGCTGAACTATGAGATTTAACACATGGGCCAGGCATGGCACATTTGTCAGTCTGACGAGTTGCAGAGCCGCCACCAAGTTACGGCCGTTGTCACACACAACCATGCCTGGCTTCAGGTTCAAAGGTGCCAGCCACAGATCAGTCTGCGCTGTGATGCCCTGTAATAGCTCTTGGGCGGTGTGAGCCCAGCTCAGCAGTTTGAGCACTACCTGCTGTTGCTTAGCGACGGCACTGCTGCTGTGCCTAGAGCTACCGACTGATGGCGCCATGCCCACTAATGGTAATTCGGAGGAGGAGGTGGAGGAGGGGTGGGAGGAGGAAGAGGCCCCGCAGTCCTCGGCGTCGGCAGTATATGACCAGCCGCAGGGTCAGACTCGGTCCCAGCCTCCACCAAGTTAACCCAATGTGCCGTCAGCGATATATAGTGGCCCTGCCCGGCAGCACTCGTCCACGTGTCCGTGGTCAGGTGGACCTTGTCAGAAACGGCGTTGTTCAGGGCACGGATGATGTTGTCTGACACGTGCTGGTGCAAGGTGGGGATGGCACATCGGGAAAAGTAGTGGCGGCTGGGGACCGATTTCCAAGGGGCGGCCGCCGCCATGAGGTTGCGAAAGGCCTCGGTCTCTACCAGCCTATAGGGCAGCATCTCCAGGCTAAGTAGTTTGGAGATGTGGACGTTGAGGGCTTTGGCGTGTGGGTTGCACTGTACTTCCTCTTGCGCTCCAGCGTCTGGGCTATGGAAGCTGATAGTATTGGGGTCTTCGTGTAGGGTAAATTGTAGTTCCGGGTAAATGGAATTAATATGATGGTGAAATTCTAGTAATGTCTCAATGGGTCCATCCCAGATACAGAAGATATCATCAATGTACCTTTTGTAAATGATGATGTGCTAGTTGAAAGGGGATGATGGTAGAGCAAATGTTTCTTAAAGTGGTCCATATAACAGTTTGCATAAGGAGGTGCTAAATTCGAGCCCATGGCCGTCTCTTGGAGCTGTAAGTAGAATTGGTCTTGGAACATGAAGTAATTTTGTTCGAAGACAAAAGAGAGCTAAGTCCGTGTAGAGGGAAATTTTAATGGGTTCCATATCATGTTCTATCAACAATTCTATGACTGCTTGGAGTCCCTTGGCATGTTGGATAGACGTATATAGGCTAGTTACGTCCCATGTAACTATCCCTGCCGAGGAGGGAATTGGACCTAGTGAGTAAATCTGTTGGAGAAATATGGATGTATCGAGAAGGAATGATCGAGTGTTTCAGATCAATGGTGTAAAGTCCTTCTCTAGGAATATCGACAGTGGTGACAAAATAGAGTCGGTGGAGGCCTCAATTGGCCTGCCAAGAGGTTTGTCAAGGTGTTTGTATCTTGGGTAGAATATAGCAAACCAGGATAACCGGGTATGGATTGGTTAGAAAACAGGCCATGGAGCTGGAGATGATACCCTTTGTGAGGTATTGGTCTATTGTTTTCTGAGTCGGAGACCTAATCTTGTGAGTTTGGTAATTTCTGGTAAATTAGGTGATCATTTAGCTGATGTAGGCATTCCTTCACATAGTCCTTTTTGTCCATTATTACCAGAGCACTGCCCTTGTTGGTGAGTTTGATAATAATCTCTTTATTTTGCAGTAATGAGTGGAGGGCCTGTCTATCGGTCCTGGACATGTTGCTGTGGGTTTTGTAGTTACCTCTATTGAGATCATAACGAAACTGGTCAATGTCCTTGACATCTGTATGTAGGTCTCAATGGTGGGGGTGGACTTAGGTGGCATGTACATGCTCTTATTCTTTAGACCAAGTTCTTTGATATCGATTGCTTGGTCTGTAATGTCCCTGATTGTTGTAGGTGAGCTGTCAGATTCTTGTAAATGTCCTCTGGGTCTGATATTACAGAAGAACCTCTGAAAGTCCATGTCAAGTTGAAATGTATCAAATTGATACGTGGGACAAAAAGATAATCCTTTTTGTAATAGATTTATTTGGGCTGGACTCAATGAGTAAGACAATATGTTAATGGTAAGGGTTTGAGAGTAAGTCCTACCTGTGAGCGTGTTGTCATCGTGGTCTCTGGTTGAGTTGCCTACCACCCCACCTCGTCTTCTTCCTCATGGTCTCGTTGATCTAAAAAATGTGGTTGTCGTTGGAACATTGAACTTTCTGGACCTGAGTCTGAGAACGATGACTCTTTTGATGATGATCTGTTGCGGTGGGGTCCATGCCTGGAGGGAAAGTTGTCATGCCATTTCTATACATGTTTCAATCTGTAGTCTTAGGTGTCCCGTAAGAACATGTGCCTTTTAGTTGCCTCAACAAACTTGCGATGTTCACTCAGATGCTTGGAGAGTTGTTCTTTTTGTTGGTAAAGTCCTCTGCTGCGAGTGTATCTGATTTTATTCAATTGTTGTCAATCATTGTTTTTTCAGTTCCTCAACTTCCTTATTGAGAGAGACTGTAAGTGTCATAAGATCGAATGCACATTTGTTGAGAATGGATTCAAATTGTTTGCAGTATTCTGTATTGTCACAGAAGATCGTCGGTCGTAGTGGTACTCGGAAACTGCGTGGTATCCACTCGACTAATGTATTCTACAAGAGTAGCAGTATAGTTCGTAGTTAGTGAGTTTCTTGGAGACTTGTTCCAAGTCCCAGATTTTAAAGTCGGTTGGTGGTGTTTGCAGGAAATCTCGTGCTATGGTAACCTGTGATACTAGAGCTTCTTTTGCTTTTTGATTATAGGATAAAAAAGGACTTGTCATGTTTCTTCGAGTACTAAACCGTAAGGTTCATATAATCAACAAATGTGTGCAGTTGCACCTCGAAAAAGTTGGGTGCCAGATAGGATTAGGGTTCCCACCCCAAGTAGATGCAAAATAGAGAGTAATCTAAGCACTCCTTTGGAATATAATGCCAGGTGATTAGTTTATTTACATGAAAAAATCAATCAAATACAGCTCAGTGACGTTTCGGCCTATCACAGGCCTTTGTCAAACACTACAAGATACATAAGATACATGATATATACATAAGGAAAAACATGTAGAGCTCATTGTTACATCATGCATAATCAATAAAGAGTGTATCTGTATCAGTTATCCAAAGCTTAAAATTGTTGTACTATTCTTAAAAATGCTTGAAAATGTTGAATTATTCTTCAGACTGTACGATGAAAAAACATGAAGAGGGATAATAATAAGGTAAGTAGTTTTTGACAAAGGCCTGTCATAGGCCGAAACATCGCTGAACTGTATTTGATCGTTTTTCATGTAAATAAACCTGGCATCATATTCCAAAGGAGTGCTTGGATTACTCTCTATTTTAAAAACTAGAAGGTGTCTGGACAATATTCTGGTAGTAGTTTATTAGATCAATTGATGATGACCGCTTCCCTTTAATAAATTTACTGTATGAATTGGGCAAATTATATTGCAGAAGAGCTTAATATCGTGAAGCAAATTGCAAAATTGCATCTTGCGTTAATGGCTTGGGGACTGGTGCGACATTAGTGGGAGTAGATAGCAAGGATGAACTCCACAGACAGGCAAGTTCTCCACATACATAACAAAGGACATCTTTAATCATGTATTTTGTAAACTGAATGGAAGTAGGGTCATTCAGTGTTTTCACAATCCAAGCCTTTATCACAATCGGGCTTTATGATATTCCCAACGATGACGTTGGGTCCCAAGAGGCACACTTTTTGAATGAGCCTTTTTATGACAGTTTCAATTCTTTTAGCTTAAAAACACAATATAATTCCCTATGTTTGCAAAGCGAATCTCACAAGAAGGACGAACGGCGCAAAGAGGAATAAAAAGGTCAAAGGTCCAAAAACCAACACGTTCAAAACAATAGAAATACAGTTACTCCTCTGCCTCTACGTTCTCCTATTCTGAATAATATTAACAGACATACATGTGGTACCTTTTCGATATACAGTGTAGGTACTCACAGATGTAAAGATTGTTTTTGTTTTCAACACAACGTCCTGTGCCTTCGGTTTTCAAAATACCATTATATCCTCTTACAGTATTCCCACTCCGAAGTGGCGTTTCTCTTGAGTATCTCAGCGGTGGTGGATAGTTTCTGTGTTACTGCTAGTTCCTCGACCGGGAAACTCAATCTCAACAACAGTTCCGCTCTCCTTTACTCCTCTCCTATTTGTCGCTCGGAAATAGGAAGAAAAAACATACAATGGTGCAGTAGGTCCACAATTCTTTAAAATCTTCTTTATTGAGAATACTCACAAAGGTGGAAGTTTAAAAAGGCCTTGTACATAAAAAACATGCTCGGCAAAGTGTGCCCGACTCCGAGTTTCGCCTGGAATGGCTTCTTCCGGGGCTTACCAGTGTGTCGAGATGCGTGTCATTTATACATAAATTGTTACAAATGAAAATTGAATAATAAATAAGCATCATATTTATGTTATACATTTTACACTAAAAACAGTCTCTACAATTCTGCTTAATAATTGGCATATTTTGAAATACGACCCTATGATAGGACACTTATTGGCGGGACCCAAGTTTGTTCATCGAAGGTCCAAAAATATTTGGGACCATATAGTACACAGTAGTATCAATAATTAAGTTTGTAATAAAGACACACTACACACTGTTTTTTTCAGATGCACCCATTGTAAAGCATGCAGGAGTGTTGGTAGAATGAACACTGGAGGTATTCACAATTTTTCCTCAGATAATTCCCTATGATATGATATCAAACACTTTGCCACTTGTGACACTAATCAAGTTATTTATATGATAATTTGTCCTTGTGGTTTGAAATATATAGGAAGAACCATAATAAAGTGAATGAGCATTTTAGAAATATAAAAAAAGGGAAGTTGGACCATTTGTTGTCTGCTCACTATGCACAATATCACCAAAAAAATCCTAGAGGCGTTGTCTGCTCACTATGCACAATATCACCAAAAAAATCCTAGAGGCACCACTTTCTTTAGTTTGGAATGGGTCTCTTTACATTGGAGGGGCGAGGATTTAATCAAAAAAATGAGCCAAAGGGAGTCCTTTTGGATTTTTCATTTAAAAAGCCTGACCCCACTCGGATTAAATGCCGATTTTGAAATTAAATGTTTCTTATAAAAATAAAAAGTTGTATTTTAGCTAGAAGTAACTGGTTCTATTAAATGTGTGAATATTAGCATTTTAGAACATTGGCATTAATAAAAAGCACTTTGATACTACTTACTAGCATTTTCACTAGTATGATATAGCACTTTGACTATCTAATCTTTAAAAACTATGAAATAAATATTAAAAACTGTTTAAACCTTTATATTAGAATAATATTTCCGAGCGACAAATAGGAGAGGAGTCAAGGAGAGCGGAACTGTTGTGGAGGAGATTGAGTTCCCCGGTCGGAGGAACTAGCAGTAACACAGAAACTATCCACCACCACTGAGATACTCAAGAGAAACGCCACTTCAGAGTGGGAATACCGTAAGAGGATATAATGGTATTTATAATACCGAAGGCACAGGACGTTCTGTTGAAAACAAAGACAATCTTTACATCTGTCAATTCTTTTAGCATTGCTATTATGGTCTAAAATAGCTATCTGTGTTCATGCTATCATAGCATCAACAAAAAAATGGTGGCGTTTTGGCCGATATTTTAGACACATGCTATGAAATACTTTTAAAGATCCAGTATGACAAAAACTTGATAATTTTCGAATATCATTTTGTAAACGTGGGTTTTTAATAATTTTAATCAAATTTAAATAAGCTGTTGATCCTTTGTCCACCCTTTTAGTTTCATTTGATATTTGTTGATAGTGGCCCACCAAAGATGATTTTTTTATTGGTGCTATTTTGTTTGGATGTTATTAAAATCTTATTTCCTATATTTTTGGCCATATGCCACTCATCAAACTGGTGTTTAATGGGAGGATATTTCTCTCTCATTACTTTTTTATAGCTACATGCCTGTCTGTCGCAAATTAATCGTACATTTACACTGTTGCCTAGTAACTTATCGAGAGTTTTTGGGAATGCTACTTTCTCCAAACCGACTGATTTAAGATCATCCTCAATTTGCTGCACTGTAAAATCAACTATCTTCCCAGAAGATACTTCTATAAACTATATGTACAATATTTAGCAGAATACCCTGGGCTATCTGCTTGCCCATCACCTGCATTTTCCCAATTATAATTAATGATAGGAAATATATAGGCATGTTGGTTCTGGTAGTGTGTTGTTTTCACCGTCAATTTTTTAATTTTAATATATAAAAAATATTTTTTTACCTTTAAGAAATTAGAACCACTGAACAAGATGGCACAAGACTGAACTGAACTGACGTGCCCTCAAACACATATCTACAGATAATGAAGAGCCAATTTTTTTTTTCCGGATAAATTCAATAGCCTACATGCAATTTTTTTGGTAAGGTCATGGGATCAGGCTAATTAAAGAATTTAAGCAACTGTTAAACACTATGAATTTTTCTACCTCTATAGAATCTACATATACATTAATTTCCTCAAAATTTGGGATTTCTTCATGCTCTTCTTCCTCGCATGAAATGTCCATATCTTCCTCATTTTCTTCTGTATCTGATGGAACATAGCTTGAATCAGACATGCTGTCATCACTAGTGTTTAAAGCATCTGTGCCATGCAGATCAATGCAATCACTAGTGGTGAAAGCATCACTCACAGCGATTGTCTGATGACTTATTTTGTGCAATAGTGGATAGTGTACATTTTTTTAGTCTTTGTGTCCTTACACCTGCCACCTCAACACCCGCCAGACACGCAGTCCCACGTAACATATACCTAATGCCCCCTCAGCACCAGACATGCAGTCCCACGTAACATACACCTGCCACCTCAGCACCCGCCAGACACGCAGTCCCATGTAACATATACCTCATGCCACCTCAGCACCAGACATGCAGTCCCACGTAACACACACCTGCCACCTCAGCACCCGGCAGACACGCAGTCCTATCCTATGTAACACACACCTGCCACTCGCACCCGCAGACACGCAGTCCCACTTAACATATACCTCATGCCACTCAGCACCCGCCAGACACGCAGTCCTACGTAACATAACCTCATGCCACCTCAGCACCAGACATGCAGTCCCCACGTAACACAACACTTCCACTCAGCACCCGCCAGAACCCGCAGTCCCACGTAACATATACCTCATGCCACCTCAGCACCAGACATGCAGTTCCCACGTAACACACAACCTGCCACTCAGCACCGCCAGACACGCAGTCCTACTACCACCCTCCCTGCACCTCGCACCCGCCAGAACACGCAGTCCCACTATAACATAGCCCTCATGCACCATCAGTCACCAACCATGCAGTCCAGCTACCACACACTGCCACCTAAGCACCCCCAGACACGCAGACCTATGTAAATATAACCCTCAGCCAACTCAGCACCTGTAAGACATGCGTCCCATGTAACATACATGTAACTTCCCTGACCTTATCACATACCCTCCTGTCAGGCCCCCTCACCTCCATACACATGTATGCACACACACCTGTACACATTCTACTTGCAGGCAGCCATTACAGCTCTACTTCCTGTGAGGAGACTGCGTGTAAGCCACGCCCCTTTCCCGGAGGCTCCGCCCCTCCCGTGACATCACGGCTACCCGGAGTCAAGCTCCCTTCTAGGAGCTACCACGCTGTAGTGTTGGCTGAGCAGTGCCGGCCTGCGCGCTGCCATTGAATGTCCTGCACACCATTGCTTGTTGCTCCGGACTGCTCAGCCCCCACACTACAGCCAGGGATAATTGCCAAGCGTCGCTTTTAGCTTGGCAATTATTGCTGGAGTAATGGTGCCTCATCATCGTCGATGACGCTTGGTGAGGCTTTAATGCGATCTCTGCCTGGAGGTATTCACAATTTTTCCCTAATTCTACTTAAACCACTAATAAATTGTCCCACTTCGGTGTTTGAGGTGGATATGTGTGTCAATAAGAGCTAAACACAACGGTCGCAAGTCCCCCTGCAAATTCCTCACAATATGGTACTAGCTGCACTACTAGTGCCAGCAAAAAAAGTATAACGTTATTGTAGCCCTAAGAAGGGCTGTTGGGTTCTTGTAGAATCACTCCTGCCTAACACTAATCTAATAGAACACCCTAACGCTATCCCTGACTAGCAGCAGCTCTATCCCTAACGGCATACAGGCTGAGAATGATCCGAGCAGCGCGGGCAGCGGCTAGTCTATCCCAGGGTCACCTGATCTGGCCAGCCAACCACTGCTATCGACGTGTAAGGGTACCACGTCATGCTGGGTGGAGTGCAGAGTCTCTTGGCTTGTGATTGGCTCTGTTTCTGGCCGCCAAAAAGCAAAACGGCGGGAGATGCCATTTTCTCGAGCGGGCGAAGTATTCGTCCGAGCAACGAGCAGTTTCGAGTACGCTAATGCTCGAACGAGCATCAAGCTCGGACGAGTATGTTCGCTCATCTCTAGTTACAATCTTATATGTATCTGCTCCTGCTATCTAGAGAAGAATTGCAGACTTTCGTGGATTGGTTTGATACATTGTATTATTACCTCATGCCACCTCAGCACCAGACATGCAGTCCCACGTAACACACACCTGCCACCTAAGCACCCGCCAGACACGCAGACCTATGTAAAATACACCTCATGCCAACTCAGCACCTGTAAGACATGCAGTCCCATGTAACATACATGTAACTTCCCTGACCTTATCACATCCACTCCTGTCAGGCCCCCTCACCTCCATACACATGTATGCACACACTACCTGTACACATTCTACTTGCAGGCAGCCATTACAGCTCTACTTCCTGTGAGGAGACTGCGTGGTAAGCCACGCCCCTTTCCCGGAGGCTCCGCCCCTCCCGTGACATCACGGCTACCCGGAGCAGCTCCATTCTAGAGGCTACCAGCGCTGTAGTGTGAGCTGAGCAGTGCCGGCCTGCGCGCTGCCAGTGTAATGTCCTGCACACCATTGCTGTGTGCTCCGGACTGCTCAGCCCACACACTACAGCCAGGGATAATTGCCAAGCGTACTTTTACGCTTGGCAATTACTCTGGGGAGTAATGGTGCCTCATCATGCGTCTATGACGCTTGGTGAGGCGTTAATGCGATCTCTGACTGGAGGTATTCACAATTTTTCCTCAGATAATTCCCTATGATATGATATCAAACACTTTGCCACTTGTGACACTAATCAAGTTATTTATATGATAATTTGTCCTTGTGGTTTGAAATATATAGGAAGAACCATAAGAAAATTGAAAAGACGGGTGAATGAGCATTTTAGAAATATAAAAAAAGGGAAGTTGGACCATTCGTTGTCTGCTCACTATGCACAATATCACCAAAAAAATCCTAGAGGCAACCTCATGCCACCTCAGCACCAGACATGCAGTCCCACGTAACACACACCTGCCACCTAAGCACCCGCCAGACACGCAGACCTATGTAAAATACACCTCATGCCAACTCAGCACCTGTAAGACATGCAGTCCCATGTAACATACATGTAACTTCCCTGACCTTATCACATCCACTCCTGTCAGGCCCCCTCACCTCCATACACATGTATGCACACACTACCTGTACACATTCTACTTGCAGGCAGCCATTACAGCTCTACTTCCTGTGAGGAGACTGCGTGGTAAGCCACGCCCCTTTCCCGGAGGCTCCGCCCCTCCCGTGACATCACGGCTACCCGGAGCAGCTCCATTCTAGAGGCTACCAGCGCTGTAGTGTGAGCTGAGCAGTGCCGGCCTGCGCGCTGCCAGTGTAATGTCCTGCACACCATTGCTGTGTGCTCCGGACTGCTCAGCCCACACACTACAGCCAGGGATAATTGCCAAGCGTACTTTTACGCTTGGCAATTACTCTGGGGAGTAATGGTGCCTCATCATGCGTCTATGACGCTTGGTGAGGCGTTAATGCGATCTCTGACTGGAGGTATTCACAATTTTTCCTCAGATAATTCCCTATGATATGATATCAAACACTTTGCCACTTGTGACACTAATCAAGTTATTTATATGATAATTTGTCCTTGTGGTTTGAAATATATAGGAAGAACCATAAGAAAATTGAAAAGACGGGTGAATGAGCATTTTAGAAATATAAAAAAAGGGAAGTTGGACCATTCGTTGTCTGCTCACTATGCACAATATCACCAAAAAAATCCTAGAGGCACAGGGGCTTGGATTGGCGAAAGCTCGCCTGGCAGCGGAACGCCAGCTTCATGCGCATCATGCGCTTCTTGCGCATCTGTTTACATTCCCCTCACCCGCCATATCCCAAACTTATGAGAACGCTACTACACTTAACTTGGTGCAGGCTGGGACCGAGTCTGACCCTGGGGCTGGTCATATACTGCCGACGCAGAGAATTGCGGGGCCTACCTCGGTCCAGGTCTCAAAGGCCTACTATACCTCCTCCCACCCCTCCTCCACCTCCTCCTCCTCCGAATTACCATCCGTGGGCATGGCGCCATCAGTCGGTAGCTCTAGGCACAGCAGCAGTGCCGTCGCTAAGCGACAGCAGGCGGTGCTGAAATTGCTGAGCCTAGGCGATAAAAGGCACACCGCCCAAGAGCTATTACAGGGCATTCCACATCAAAGTTGTTAACTTTGTCGCCACCCTGCTGTGTAATCCCCAAAATATACTTGCAAACTTTTACCATTTAGGGATATTATTTCAGCGCTTCTTGCGCATTTTTCTTCTGTATCTGATGGAACATAGCTTGAATCAGACATGCTGTCGTCACTAGTGTCTAAAGCAGTGGTTCTCAACCTGTGGGCCGGGACCCCAGCGGGGGTCAAACGACCAAAACCGGGGGTCGCCTAAAGCCATCGGAGCCGCAATTTTACTGTGTTTTTACTGCGAGTTGCATGGTTTGGGGTCACCACAGCATGAGGAACTGTATTGCGGGGTCACAGCATTAGAAAGGTTGAGAACCACTGGTCTAAAGCATCTGTGCCATGCAGATCAATACAATCACTGCTGGTGAAATCATCACTCTTACTTAAACAGCGATTGTCTGATGACTTATTTTGTGCAATAGTGGATAGTGTACATTTTTTTAGTCTTTGTGTCCTTATTTCTGCTGTCCAAATGACAAATAATGACTTTACTGGCTCTTTCACCATCTTCAGTTTGCGTTTGCACATTCACTTTTCCAAACATTTTTTTTTCCACGTGTTTATGCATCCTTTAACTACACAAAAAAAAATATTTTTAAACACGAAGCACAAACTGTATAAGCATAAATGTTTTAAACATATTAAATTAGTAATAAATGAATATTCAATTGATAAAGAATATATACATGCATATCTAATCAATGAAAATGAGCCTTGCCATTTGTGCTTGTTTTTTCAGCAGTTCTTATTTTTGATTTATCCTTGGGATGATATCCTTTTGAAATTGTGCAAATTATGGCCACTTCATAGTTGTTAATAATAAATGCTATAACTTAAATAGAGTGCATTTAATATCACAGTAAAAAGGATGAAATAAAACATCTGTCCATTGGGTCCAACTTCTAAATCCTACAGTGTTGATCCAAAAGAAGAAAAAAAATACATTCAGGACTGATGCCAATTACCTCATAGTATCAAAAATGTCCTTCCTGACCCCAATGTGGCAGTTAGTATAACTCCCTGGACAGACACCAACTACTGTATGTACAAAATATTTTGTTCACATACAGTAACCTTTGATATTTTTGCTCCACTTTAGCACCATGTTTGCTATGTGCCAGTCTTGTGGAACAGATCCTGTCCTAACAAAATGTTAAAATATTAATAATAAAGGTTTGTCTATCCCGACATTTGACGCAATAATACCGCATGGTGGGAAGTGTGTGCCCGCATTTTGCAGTATTATAACGTCATGCTTCTAGCATCGGCTCCTAAACGGAGCCAGTACCAGAAGCATTGGGTGCCAGCTGTGTTTTCTCCGATCGCGGGCATTAACCCCTTACATGCCTTACCGGGGGGGGGGGGGCTGTCGATCCTCCACTGGCGGCCCCGGGGGTCGGCCAGTTCCCCAGGGATGGGCGGGTTCTTCCGGGAGGATCAGAGGATCGCTTCTTCAAGCCAATCTGTAAAAGTTAAAAAAAAAAATGTTAAAAACACTTAATATAAACATTTATTAATAAAAATAATTAATTAAATAAAGTTAAAGTCCCCTAAACACAAACATTCCCTATACATATCTTATAAAGTAAAAAAAACACAAATTCACCAGAAAAAAAACGCTGCGTCCATAACAATCTGTACAATAACTC
Source organism: Engystomops pustulosus (assembly GCA_019512145.1). Lineage (NCBI taxonomy): Eukaryota > Metazoa > Chordata > Amphibia > Anura > Leptodactylidae > Engystomops > Engystomops pustulosus. Next base: position 49,604,783 of record CM033644.1, on the reverse strand, counting down.
AGTAACGTTATTGGACCCACTTGGTGAACGCCGTAAAAACAAAATGTACATTTTTCATTAAATCCCTTCACAAAAATGTTCTAAAAAGTGATCAAAAAAGTTCTGTGCACCATATGATATCACTGAAAAGGACAACTCAACACGCAAAAAATAAGCCCTAAACCAGCTCTGTCAACCAAAAAATATTAGCGTTATATCTCAGTAAAGATGACGATACGAAAATAAATGAGATTTTCTCTATATTAGTTTTTCTTCAGTGAAATTGTAAAAATATATAAAAAACTATAAATGAGGTATCACCATAACCGTAGTGATCCATAGAATAAAGATAATATGTTATTTTTATGGTATGGTGAATGGCCCCAAAAAAATACAAGAAGAAAGAAAACAAAAATTTACGATTTTTTTCCTACGTACATTTAAGAGTTAATAAAATCTCATCAATGTGCTAATGACCGACTTAAAGGAAGTATTTGTAAAGTATATATAATGTCGCAAAAAATAATCCCTTATATGTCCAAATTTCCCAAAAAATAAAGATTGTACAGCCAATAAAAAGTGGCAATGCATAATCTGCTCTGAATGGCACAGCTTCCTTTCAATGCCCTGGCGTGTGCCCATACAGCAGTTTACCACCACATATGGGGTATTGTAACACTCAGGAGAAATTGGGTATCAAACTTTGTGGAGTATTTTGGCATTTTTTGAAAAACACATACATTTAGCCAAAAAAATATAAATTTCAAAATTGCATCCAATTTTGTTTTATCCCCTGTAAAATAAAGGGTTAACAAACTTCATGAAAGTTGTTTTACATTCATTAAGGGGTGTCGTTTTTATAATGGGGTAATTTATGGGGTTTTACTATTATTTAAGGCTCTTAAAGTGACTTGAAATCTAAACAGGTCCTACAAAACCGTGATTTTGTGTTTTTAATGAAAATTTGAGAAATCGCACCTAATGTTCAAAGCCCCATAACATCTTACAAAAATGAGAGAATGCATAAAAAACCATGGAGACATAAAGCAGACATTTGGTTAATGTTAGTTATCAAGGTTTTTTGCTGTTGTGACTACGTATGGAAAAAGTAGAACAAAATTTCAAAAATCAAGACTTTTTTTTACTAACATAAAGTACAAAGTGTCACGAGAAAACTATTTCATATCACTTGGATATGTTAAAGCGTTCCAAAGTTATAACCACTTATAGTGACACAGGGCAGATTTGAAAAAAAGGGCAGTGTCAGGAAGGTGAAAAGTGGCTTCTGTGTTAAGGGGTTAAAGAACATCTACCATCAAAATCAAGCCTGATAAACTAGGGGCACTTTCTCATACATCCAAGCACTGTAGTAAACATCTTATATTTGTTATCCATGGCCGCCTTCCTTTTAAAAACAACTTTTAAAATGCTAATGGGGTGTTACCAGAGCCCCTCAATGCTGCAGATTCACAGGCTCTTAGGGTACATTCACACAATGTATGTTCAGCCCGGGCAAACATACCTGTCCAGTAACCGCACAACCACAACCAGGTAATGCAACTTTGGAAACACATATGCGATCGCCCCGAGCCCCGCCCCCCTGTGCGCTAGTGTCGCATTATGAACGCGACGCTTGCGGAATATGTGAACGCGCCCTCAGGGTGTAGTCACACATCACGTTTAAAAATGCATTGCAACAGCTGAAGAGAGATTTGCCTTATTAAAAAGCTGTTTACACTTGCGTTTACAAAACACAACAGCTAACGTGTGAACGCGCCCTCAGGGTGAGGTCACACATACTGCTTCAACTGCATTTTGAAACCAATTACTACAGCTGAGGAGAGGTGATTTGCCTAATTACATTATTGTTAACATTTGCGTTTACAATGTGTTCACATCGCGTTTACTATGCGTTTTGTAAATGCAAATGTTAACAGTAATGTAATTAGGAAAATCACCTCTCCTCAGCTGTTGTAATAGGTTTCAAAATGCATTCAAAGCGCAACATGTGACCACACCCTTAACACCACGTGTGACCGCAGCCTTAACACCACGTGTGACCGCAGCCTCATATGTCGTTATATCCCTGGGGTGTGACTAGAGTGCTTAAAAATGCAAGACACAGCCTCAAATCCCAAATTAACAGGAGTGTCCATTCCAACGCCCTCCCATGGCTTGTGTCCTCTCCTGTATATAACCCCCTCACGTGGCTTGTGTCCATGTGGATTTGAGACATTTGCAAAAAAAAATCTCAAAAAGAAGCCAAAATTTGTGCCTGCCAGGATAGGAAAAACTAAACATGTATCACAAATAAAAAGACAAGATCCTACGTAGGCGCAAAAAAGTGCTGCCAAATGTCTCTAAAATTCACCACAGAAAGACAAAACTATGATACATGTCCCCCAATGTATTCATTGGGGCACATTTACTTACCCGGTCCTGTTGCGATCCCCTCTGTGCGTTTACCCGATGATCATTGATTCCGGCGCAATTCACTAAGATCGTGCACCTGATATCCTGCATGTGTAACTTCCCCGCTCAGGTCCGCCAGAGTTCACCTTCTTCTTCATGGTTTATGTGAGTGCATTGTCTTACGACACAATTTAATGTTAAAGGGGTATTCTCATCTGGGCATTCACTTTCAGTTTCATTAATCTGCCATATATAAACATTTCTTCAATTAGATGTTATTAAAAAAAATGTTCCTGTGTGAAGATAATTTATCATATATGTAGTCATATTATCCCTTAGAAACAAGACTGTGTCCTTGGTTACGGCCACGTCTGCCGGAGAGATTGCACAAAGAAACAAAAAGTTTCTGGATATTAAATGTCTGGGAGTTATTGCATGGTAATGATCGCTGAATCCTGGTGGTCTGGCAGAACTCATTAGAACATGTCTGGCCACCGCTGTCAGAGTGTGACGTGGTCGTATCCGGGGAAGCCATCTTGTTTCTAAGGGACAACATGACTACATTTATGAGAAATTATCTTCACACAGGAACATTTTTTTTAATAACATCCAATTAAAGAATTGTCTGCATATGGCAAATGAATTTAATTAAATGTGAATGCCCAGATGAGAATACCCCTTTAAATCCTGCTCTCAGTCCGAATCCGTCAGACCATCCGACGGACGGACGGCCCCCGATTTGTGTTGGCACCAAAATCCGATCGCGTGCGCCACAATAACTTTCACTTTCAAATGCAGTGCAAATCAATAATCGTTGTAATATCTGACTTTTTTGCGGTCCGCTGACCCTTAGTAGATGAGCCCCATTGTCTCTACTTAGTGCCTGATTTACTAAGACATTGCAGATAATTTTGGATTGTCATATTCTTATTACCGGAATAAAATAGGAGTGCCAAGTTTTTCTTCATTTACTTTCTATTGGGGGCAAGCTCTGTGACTACTGGCTACTTGGGGCAGGCACTGTGATTACTGCTACAGGGGTCATCACTGTGACTATATGGGGCATCACTGTGACTACTGACTATTGTGGCAGGCACTGGGACTACTGGCTACTGGTAGTAGGCACTGTGACTAATGGCTACTGGTGGTAAGCACTGTGACTATGATGATGATCTATTCTTGAGGTGCTACATTTATTTACTGGTTTTTGTGCTCTACTTATATTCCTGATAACAGTTCTGATGCTGTTTTGTGTACTGAATTTGGTTCTGGAACTGTAAATATGTATAAATTTGGTTTAAGGGATATATTAACTGTAAGTATTGGGTTTGGTTCCGGTGCTATATTCATCTATTAAACTTGGTTATAAGGCTGTATTTATATTATGGTCTATAGTATTTGTATATCTAATATATAAAGCTGTATGTATGTGTGTGTGTATGTATGTCCTCTAAATGAATCTGTACAGTCGCGTTTACAATCACCAAATTTTGCATAGTTGTTTCCTGTGACTCAGGGCACGTCTTAGACTCGGGACTAAGCTGAAATTTTTACCCCACGCTTTCCAAAACCCACTTATTAACCAACATATACAGAAGCAATTGTCTGCTGCTGCTGTGGCAGTTGTAAGCTGAGCCGTGATTGGTTGCTGTTCTGCCATAGGTTATTTATATGAGCTGTGAGCTTTGAATGGCTACTAGAGGCAATGAGTAGAAGAGAACTTATCTGTGGGGTAAGATGGATAGGCATCCAGAAATAGGGGGAGATTATCAGAAATGTCTGTGGTAAAACTCTACCAGTTTCCCATGGAAACCAATCAGAAATCAGCTGTAATTTTATAAACAGCTGTGCAAAAATTAAACGCAAGCTTAGAGACTGCCGGCAACAGACAGACATTCACTGAGGGAGACTGCTGGCCACACAGACAGTCACTGAAAGAGACTGCTGGCCACACAGACAGTCACTGAAAGAGACTGCTGGCCACACAGACAGTCACTGAAAGAGACTGCTGGCCACACAGACAGTTACTGAAAGAGACTGCTGGCCACACAGACAGTTACTGAAAGAGACTACCAGCCATACAGACAGTCACAAAAAGAGACTGCTGGCCACACAGACAGTCACTGAAAGAGACTGCCGGCGACAGACAAACAGTCACTGAAATAGACTGCTGGCCCCACACACAGTCACTGACAGAGACAACCAACCTCACAGACAGTCACTGAAAGAGATTGCCAGTGACACAGATGGTCAGAGACAGTCTATAGATACATATAAAATATTTTTTGTTAATGCATCCTTTTTTTGTAGCCAATAGCTACACCTAATCTAAAACTGAGGGAGTGTGTGTGTGTGTATGTATGTCTTCTAAAGGGATGTGCACCGTCATGTTTGTAATCACCAAATTTTGCACAGCTGCTCTCCCTGACTCAGGGAATGTCATAGACTAGGTTTTGAACAGAACTCTTCACCCTGCGTTTTCCAAAATACACTTTTTAACCACCGTACACAGTAGCTGTTGTCTGCTCTGTGGTAATAAGAAGCTGAGCCATGATTAATTGCTATTTTGCCACAGGTCATTAATATGAGCTCTGAACTTTGATTGGTTACTATAGGCAATAAGTATAAGACAGCTTATGTGTGAGGTAACATGGACAGAGACAGGAGCCATTGTCTTCTGCTGCTGTGGCAGTTAGAAGCTGAGCCATGATTGGTTGCTGTTTTGCCACAGGTCATTAGAATGAGCTATGAGCTTTGATTGGTTACTATAGGCAATGACTATAAGAAAGCTTATGAATACCAATGAAGATACCCTCTACAATCCTGTATAGTCCATATACCTATCAAGAATGAATACCAAAAAAACGTATATGGAATCAATTTAACTCAACATAAACAACTAGTCCATATCTTAATATTATAGAAGAGGCAGTGGTGGGGCCAGACGGAGAGGCAGGGCCAGAGCTGGTGCATCAGCGCCAAATGTGTCACGTAGTGAAGCTCCCGTGGCGAGGGCTCCCGCGGCGAGGGCTAGATTTTCAGAAGTCTGGAGGTTCTTTAAGGAAACACCGGATGACCGACGGACTGTGGTGTGCAACCTTTGCCAAACCAGGATCAGCAGGGGTTCCACCACTACTAGCTTAACTACCACCAGTATGCGCAGGCATATGAATGCTAAACACCCCACTCAGTGGCACCAAGCCCGTTCACCTCCGGCCGTGCACACCACTGCTCCTTCCCCTGTGTCAGCTGATAGTCAGCCCCCTGCCCAGGACCCTGGCACAAAAACCCCATCGTCGCCTCCACGATCCTCCACAGCATCCACCAGCGTTCAGCTCTCCATACCCCAGACGCTGGAGCGGAAAAGGAAATATAGTGCAACCCAATGAATACCAATGAAGATACCCTCTACAATCCTGTATAGTCCATATACCTATCAAGAATGAATACCAAAAAAACGTATATGGAATCAATTTAACTCAACATAAACAACTAATCCATATCTTAATATTATAAATTCATCTTTTTATTATTGTACAACAAACTAGACAATCCAAAAGCCTATTAAAAACATAATAAAACCACAAAAACAACAAGACATGAGGTGGTGGTCAAAGTCAACAACAATGCATTCCACAGTGGGATATTGCACCTAGGCCCATGAAAGTGATCATATAGCAAAGTAATACCAGGTATCAGCAATGCCCAAAACAGGGCATAGTATAGCCTACAGGTGCCTACCAATTAGATATAAATTACCGGACCACCACCACAGCACCCCGACGCACGTTTCGCCGTCGCTTCCTCAAGGGGGTGTGCTGTGGTCCGGCCCGTGTGAGGTATATATGGCAATAACGGAAACACCCAAAATTAGAATAGCCTATGGTAGTAGAGCTTACCCGTGATGATGGAATGACCAGGTGTGTGTGACGGCGCACATCAACGGCGCAAACACGCACATCCGGCGACGGGAACTGCAGTTCCGGAAGATGGGGGCGCGCGTCACCACGCGTCATCATGACCCGGAAGTACAGACCCGCCGCCAGGATGCGCATGCGCACCGGAGAGGCGCGCACCACCCGGCCATCATGGATATTGGCAAGTATAAATCTTGCCTTATCATGAGTAAAATATATACAAGCAGTGCAAAAGAATGGCAATTAATATGATTAAATTGATACATAGTTCGCCTTGGCTGTTGCATAAATAACTACTTATTAATGTCATCGACTAAAATATATACAACATATACAATAGATATCATATGGAATTAAAAATTCAAAATTCATAAAAATTGGGCTAATATAATTGACACCATTCATACATCAAATGACATGTGCTGTTCAAGTAAAAATTGTGATTACTGTATTAGTGTTATTATAAGGTGATATAAATGTAATAGACCTGAAACTAATTAATAAGTGATACCAAAGTGTACACATTTAGTGAAAGTGCAATATCTGTTATTTTAACATGTCTCCCAATGAGACCCCACCAATTAATAAGTATTTAAGAATAATGAAGTGACCCGAGATTATTTAAACAACTCAAAATGAGTGAAAGTGTTTGTGCTTATTTGATGTAATGTACTATGAAAGTATCGTTAAAGACTTATAAAGGAGAGTAAGTGATGCATAAGAAGTATACCTCGTAAGAAAGTGCATTGTGCCAAAAATAATAAACAATTAGATAGGTGAAAAAGAGAAAATATTGTTTGCATTGTGAAACACTATGGACAAAAATAATATATACAAAAAAAATGAAACCAAAACTGTGAAATGAAGTGTATATATTTATAGTGAAAGGTTAAATCGTACATCACCCAAAAAATATGTAAATGATTGTGCAGGTATGTATGAATAATTGGTTGATTAAAATAGTTGTTGCATTGAGTATCACGCTCAATGCTTATAATGGGAGAACAACATTCAAATTATGCGTATATGTGTTGTAACAGACACCCCCAAGAGAGAAGCAATGCGTTAAACGTTTAGTCCTTCAAGCCAAGAAAAGTTGTAGCAGAACCATGCTCTTAAGATGTTCACGACGATGTCGCCATACCACCCACTGCACCGCAAACCGGCCGTTCGAATGACCGAGGCCTTTCGCAACCTCATGGCGGCGGCCGCCCCTCGGTATTCGGTCCCCAGCCGCCACTACTTTTCCCGATGTGCCGTCCCAGCCCTGCACCAGCACGTGTCAGACAACATCATCTGTGCCCTGACCAACGCCGTTTCTGACAAGGTCCACCTGACCACGGACACGTGGACGAGTGCTGCCGGGCAGGGCCACTATATATCGCTGACGGCACATTGGGTTAACTTGGTGGAGGCTGGGACCGAGTCTGACCCTGCGGCTGCTCATATACTGCCGACGCCGAGGATTGCGGGGCCTACCTCGGTCCAGGTCTTTCAGGCCTACTATGCCTCCTCCTCCTCCCACCACTCCTCCACCTCCTCCTCCGAACTACCATCCGTGGGCATGGCGCCATCAGTCGGTAGCTCTAGGCACAGCAGCAGTGCCGTCGCTAAGCGACAGCAGGCGGTGCTCAAACTGCTGAGCCTAGGCGACAAAAGGCACACCGCCCAAGAGCTATTACAGGGCATCACGGCGCAGACTGATCTGTGGCTGGCACCGCTGAACCTCAAGCCGGGAATGGTTGTGTGTGACAACGGCCGTAACCTGGTGGCGGCTCTGCAACTCGGCAGACTGACACATGTGCCATGCCTGGCCCATGTGTTAAATCTGATAGTTCAGCGTTTCCTCAAGACATACCCCAATCTGTCTGATTTGCTCACGAAGGTGCGCCGCATCTGTGCGCATTTCAGGAAGTCCAGCCCAGATGCTGCCACTCTCAGGGCAGCGCAGCGCCGCCTCCAATCCTCACACAGCCCCCCAGTAAGTAATGTGCCACACATAGCCCCTGAATAAGTGATGTGCCCACACAGCCCCCAGTAAGTAATGTTCCCACGCAACCCCCCAGTAAGTAATGTGCCCACACAGCCCCACATGTTCGCCCCCTTCCCTGGCCCCTGTCATGTCTCCCCCCTCACATCACTGATGGAGCTCTCTCTGTGTGTTCACTGCAGCTCCTGCTGGGGAAAGCAGTGAGTGAGGGAAGGAATCTCCTAGGCAGCGGGGCTGATGTCCTGCCGACCCGGGGAGATCCGGGGCACCAGCCAAAAGATCCAGGGAACGAGCCCCGGATCTTTTGACCTAGCGACGCCCCTGGCACTGGTTCAATTGGTCCGGGGGCCCGAGTGGGCCCCGGCACTTGCACGGGTTAGCCGGGTGCTGGCGCCGGGCCTGAACCTGTGCGTGCCTGTGTCTCCTCATTCATTCTACCTTTACTCCATATCATCCCCCTCCCTCCACTGCATGCTCAATGCACATGACCCGAAGTGGGGAGAGGAGACTGACACAGGCACACAGGCTGCTGATGCCCCTCATGGGACTTACCACACACTGATGCACAGAGCCATGCAATGTAAAATAAACTAATATAAACTACTTTTGATTTAAAGTAGTTCAGATTCAGAATGCTGACAAAGGTTCCTTTTGAAACTGACTAACGCATTAATTGTCTTTAGTATATTTATTGTAAATGTATATCTGTTGGCTCAACTGAGCTTAGCTGTAATGTCCGTGCCAAAACGTACCTCTATCCCAGTTGGCAAAATAGGTCACATTAATATGTTTGTGTTTCTTGTGTGTGAACTGTGGCTTAGGTTTCTCTGTATTTGGATTGATTATGTTTTTCATGACTATCACAGCTCTGCAGGGTGTCCTTCATAGAAAGATAACACAACCACTAAACAGTACTAACTAACAGAAATAATGTAATCTGAAATAATGAAGATGATAAATGTCATGAACTCCATTATAATGAGGAACAAATGATCAGTTATTAAAAAAAACACACACCTTGATCCTGTAGATTAAAGGAAACGTCCACTACTTTTTTATTGCTCCAAAGTGTATCTGAAATGGAAAATTAAGCAACTTTGTATAGACAGTACTCATTAAAAATGTCCCTTGTCAACTACTAACTCTGTAACAGAAAAGCTCTGTTTTAACACAGTTCAGAATACTCCTTCCATTCACATGCCCCACTAAAAAGATGGTGAACTCTGTCAGACCTGAGCGGGGAAGCGACACACACAGGGAACATGTTTTCTTCATATTGAGATTCCTCATTCCAGGCAGGTGTGCAGCTGCTTAAGTGGTGTCCATTCACCTGGTTTCCCAATATGTGAACCTATATTTGGTTACATATTGGTTGCAGAAATCCTGACAAACATCTACATTCAGATTTATGGAACTGTATTTTCAGCCACTAGTTTACCATGTCTAGTAAACTTTACAGATCACCCCACTTTGGTGCAATTTTAGTGCTGCCCTGGTTAGAGTTTGTCTGGTTGTCTACTAGAATTCATATAAAATAAATAAGATTACCTGTAAAAAAAAATTTTCATCTATTCACATTTACTTACCCGGTCCAGTCGCGATCCCGCGGCACGTTCTCCAACGAGGATTCGGGTTCTGCCGGGATTCACTAAGGTTGTGCGCCTGATATCCAGTAGGTGTCGCTGCTGTGCCGAGGTCTGCCGGAGTTCAACTGATTCTTCCCATTGCATGTGAGTGCTTGATCTTGAGCCACTTTTTGTTTTTTAAATTCCGCAGTTTTTCTGAATCCGTCGGGTTGCCCGTTGGCTAGGCCCCCTGATTTCTGTCATGTGAAAGTGGCGCTTTCCGATTGTGTGCGCCAAAATCCAGTCGGAATTCGGCGCAAAACGGAAAAATTTGGGAAACCTGACTTAAGTGCGGCCGCAGAGCCCTTAGTAAATGAGCCCCAATAAGTTTCTCTTAGGTAGAGTCTAAACACAGACTACGATTGATCCTCACAGGGGATCTCTAATGCCCACATCTCAGTGTACCAGTATTGTACATCCGGCACTATAACACCCAGGAGAAAATCCTAAATAGAGGACATTTTAAGAAGTATGCAGGCACAGGGCAGGAATGTGTCATGCTGGCCCACTCTGCTGGTGGTCGCAAAGGTAATTATAAGAAATTGTGAATTTTTCAGTACTTCTACACCAGAGAAGTACTGATACATCCCCCTCAATGTGGTTGTGTGTGGCAGAATCTATGTCCAGAAGATGCTCAGGATCGCCCACCAATGTTAGGCACAACAAGCATTTTGTGAGGAGCGAGAATATGAGACATTTTACGTGCTAGTGTACTGTATTTGTATCAATAACTGCGTGAGGCATTTCAGGTTATTTTCCTGTGCGTCCATCGTTGCCCCTGTAGACTGCAATGTCTAACACTACATTATAATTCCGCATCACTGGTTATGAAACATCTTCAAAAACAACATCAGTGCTGATCTTTTATTCAGTTTGTGAACAATGAGCGTATAGACGTCGAAGCCGACACTTTAATTACACATACAGTTATAATTCAATAAGAAGTGTCATACGGACACAATGGGAATGTGAATGCTGGAAATTAGTATAATATAATATCTTTGTGTGTCATACACTAATAAAATACACAGTGCTAATATAGGGTCAGTAAGTGAGATGCAGCTAGAGGTAGAATTTGAAGTTCCAGGGACACAAGAGAAAAATGTCTACCATGTGCAATATTTAGTAGAAGCAGGGCTGTGAAAAATGCATTAACATTCTAGGATTGTAGCTTCTCCAGGAATTACTCCACATACCCTCCTTTTTGCATTTGTGCAGAGGGGTGTAGCCTTGGAGTAGCTCCGTGTGTAAAGCAGGTAGCTCTTCATGTTGAAAATCTTCCCCAAAGGTCCAGATTAAGGGTATTGGGGTCCTCCACAAAATTTTTTCCATAAATAAAATGTTGCGAGCAATACATATTTACTACCTTCCACTAATCCATACATACATCCCTCAGCAATAAATACAGTACAGGCAGTCCCCGGGTTACATACAAGATAGGGACTGTAGGTTTGTTCTTAAGTTGAATTTGTATGTAAGTCGAAACTGTATATTTTATCATTGTCGGGAACTACAATGATAAAATATACAGTTTCGACTTACATAATCATCCTCAGTACTGGGCCCCTACAAACAGAATCATCCTCAGTACTGGGCCCCTACACACAGTATCATCCTCAGTACTGAGCCCCTATATACAGTATCATCCTCAGTACTGGGCCCCTACACACAGTATCATCCTCAGTACTGAGCCCCTATATACAGTATCGTCCTCAGTACTGAGCCCCTATATACAGTATCATCCTCAGTACTGGGCCCCTATATACAGATCATCCTCAGTACGAGCCCCTATATACGTATCATCCTCCAGTACTGGGCCCCTATATACAGTATCATCCTCAGTTACTGGGCTCCACACACAGTATCATCCCTCAGTACTGGGCCCCTATATATACAGTATCGTCCTCAGTACTGGGCCCCTACACACAGTATCATAAACATCTTCAGTACTGGGCCCCTACACCCCGATCAATCCTCAGCACTGGCCCCTACAAACAGAATCATCCTCAGTACTGGGCCCCTACAAACAGAATCATCCTCAGTACTGGGCCCTACACACACAGTATCACCTCAGTAACTGAGCCCCTATATACAGTATCATCCTCAGTACTGGGCCCCTACACACAGTATCATCCTCAGTACTGAGCCCCTATATACAGTATCGTCCTCAGTACTGGGCCCCTATATACAGTATCATCATCAGTACTGAGCCCCTATATACAGTATCATCCTCAGTACTGGGCCCCTATATACAGTATCATCATCAGTACTGAGCCCCTATATACAGTATCATCCTCAGTTCTGGGCCCCTACATACAGTACCATCCTCAGTACTGGGCCCCTACACACAATACCATCCTCAGTACTGGGCCCCTCCATACAGTATATCACTCCTCAATACTGGACCCCTACATACAGTATCATCCTCAGTAATGGACCCCTACACACTCATCATCTTCAGTACTGGGCCCCTACATGCAGTATCATCCTCAGTTCTGGGCCCCTACAAACAGTATCATCCTCAGTACTGGGCCCCTACAGACAGTATCATCCTCAGTACTGGGCCCCTACAGACAGTATCATCCTCAGTACTGGGCCCCAACGTAGACTATCATCCTCAGTACTGGGCCCTTACAAACAGTATCATCCTCAGTACTGGGCCCCTACATACAGTACCATCCTCAGTACTAGGCCCGTACACCCCGTATCATCTTCAGTTCTGGGCCCCTACATACAGTATCATCCTCAGTACTGGGCCCCTACATACAGTATCATCCTCAGTACTGGGCCCCTACAAACAGTATCATCTTCAGTACTGGGCCCCTACATACAGTATCATCCTCAGTACTGGGCCCTACATACCAGTATCATCCTCAGGGCCCTACAAACAGTATCATCTTCAGTTCTGGGCCCCTACATACACTACCATTCTCAGTACTGAGACCCTACATACACTATCTTCCTCAGTACTGAGCCCCTACTACAGTCCATCCTCATACTGGGCCCTACATACAGATCATCCGCAGTACTGGGCCCCTACACACTATCATCCTCAGTAACTGGTCCCTACACACAGTATCATCTTCAGTTACTGGGCCCTACATACAGTATCATCCTCAGTACGGGCCCCCTACAAACAGAATCATCCTCAGTACTGGGCCCCTACACACAGTATCATCCTCAGTACTGGGCCCCTACACAGAGTATCATCCTCAGTATCGGCCCCTACAAACAGTACATCCTCAGTACTCGGCCCCTACAAACAGTATCATCCTCACTACTGGCCGCACATACAACTACTACCCTCCTCAGTACTGGGCCCCTACACACAGTATCATCTCATTCTGGGCCCCTCATAGACTACTATCATCCTCAGTACTGAGCCCCTACACACGTTTATCCTCAGTACTGGGCCCCTACATACAGTATCACCCCAGTACTGGCCCCTATATACAGTATCATCCTCAGTACTGGGCCCCTACACACAGTATTATCCTCAGTACTGCCCCTACATACGTATCATCCTCATACTGGGCCCCTACATACAGTATCATCCTCAGTCTGGGCCCCTATATACAGTATCTCCCAGTACTGGGCCCCTACACACAGTATCATCCTCAGTACTGGGCCCCTACACCAGTAGCATCCTCAGCACTCGGCCCCTACATACAGTTCATCCTCAGTACTGGGCCCCTACACCACAGTATCATCTTCAGTACCGTCCCCTACAGACAGTATCATCCTCACTACTGGGCCCCTACACACAAGTATCATCTTCAGTACTGGGCCCCTACATACAGTATCATCCTCATTACTGGGCCATATATATCCTGTTCAGTATACCTTTAATTTCCAACAACTTTTATGCATTCCATATATTCTGTAAAAAACCGTAGAAGCAAACAATGACACTTATGTGGCATGTTATTTTTCATGGAGGGCGCTATATATACACATATATTGGGGGACATTCACTAAGGGCTTTGTCCTGCACTTCTGACGACTTTCCAACTTCTGGTTAGGGGAAAGAAGTGTCTGCGCTGCTATTGTTGCAACACGCCCCTTTTGTGTTGCATGCTGCGCTAGCCTCCATGCGACACAAATTAGGGGGTGTGCCGGCATTGGTCCTCGAGTCGACACCAAGCAACGTATTTAACATGCAAATTGTGTTGCACACCCACCCTATGTTAAAGGTGCACCACAAAATAGTTGTTGAACTCTGTCGAGCCAGTGCAGGAAGTGCCAGAGCACTTTTAGTGAAGTTTCCGTCTTTCTTAGCAAATGTGCCCCATTATATACCGGTGTTATATTTACAGGGTCCAATCTATCTAATGTGGATACAAAAGTATCTCTATACAGAACTTTGCAGGATTCTAAATGTCATGTCATATGTAAAGCTCAGGGTCAGATATGATAATGATTGCTGGATAATATATAACAGAGGATTAGTTCTTCCTGGGGCAGGTCAGGGCGTATCCTCTGGGGACCAGTTCACCCATGCTAACTGAAAATGACAACCCCTTAAAGTAAAGCAGCAAGTTTACTGGGTGCCCACTTGTTTGTATGACAATCAGTCCACTGTCCAGGGTGCCAGTCCAGACTACAGATGCCAGGAGACAGCTACACCCATCTAAGTGCCAACATCACATGCTAAAATCCAAGATATTACCGGCACTATAATGCAAGTGACAGGACAAGTCTATGTAGACTGTCTCACACTCCTGGACTTGTAGTTCTCGGGTTGCCTTGGCTGACAGAGGTGACATGTGGGAGCAAACACTCGGCTGAAGTTGGTAACTCAGTCCCCCTGTCCCTCTCACAGGACACGTCCATAACCAGCAGAGCGCACTGACACTACCCCGCCAGCAGGGAGCGCCTGTCCTACTCGTCTCTGTGCTCCTCACACGATGACCCACAACTTCTAGCCCCCCGCACAGCACTGCTTAATAATTACAGCCATAGTGAGGAGGACGGAGGAGCCCGTCCACATCATCCGAGGTGGACATTTGAATTGTGACCGGTTCTGGATCCGATGTGCAGCGGTTCAGGTCCAGTAGAAGGAGAGAAGGGGAGGGAAGGTGAAAGAGGGGGCAGTTAAGGACACAGAACTTCTCCAGAGGTGCACGAGCCTCCCGGGCCGGAGCGACAGAGAGGAGCCCGGTGTGTCCGCCCCGCCCACATGGGCTGCAGCCTATAAGAGCCCGAGTCACTTACTAGGCCCGCAGCCTAAATGTCACAATCACCACAGCATTGTCTCGGGCCTGTTCAACACTGCCTGTAACGTGCGGCTCACTGCCTGACATACCAGAAACCCGCGCCAAAGTGTCCCTGCTACACAACCGTGCATGAAGTGACCAGGGTGACGCGTGTGGCTTGTCACTGCTGCTGACACTCATGACGTCACGCTGTCTTTCCATCACACCGTATACATTTATATACATTATAGGTCAGCAGGGCGCCATTCCTCTCCTTGACACGTGTCCTCCCATCTCTCCAGAAGCGCATGTCTCATGAGAGAACCCGCCGCACATGTGCTCATCCCCAAAGGTGTCTGATAGGATTGTGCTCAGGGTCAGGACACTTCCACACACAACTCACAGGCCGTGTGCTGTGGACAGAGTCAGGCTGGAAAAGGAGTCCGCCTTCCCTCAAACTATTCCCACTTAGATAGAGCTCACAAGAGTCCAACATGGTTGTGTGACACAATAAAAAGGCAGAATCATGATTACATTTGTCTCCTAACCATAGGACAGTGATGGCGAACATATGGCACTGGTGCCAGAGGTGGCACTCAGAGCCCTTTCTGTGGGCACTCAGGCCATCACCAGAGATGACTCCAGGCATCTTCCTGCAGTCCCAGACAGCCCAGGACTTGCTGTGCACAGAATTTCGCTGTACTATTTCTGCTTTATTGGTGTCCTCATGGTGCTGGTATCAATGAAAACTGTGACAGAGAAGGGAGTATAAATCACAAATTAAATTCTGTGTGGTTGGCACTTTGCGATAATAAGCGTGTCTTTGTTGTAGTTTGGGGACACTCGGTCTCTAAAAAGGTTCGCCATCACTGGCATAGGAAGATTGACTACATGTAATACTATGGCTGGTTCAACACAAGACTTCCCCTTCCCATACACAGTCTGCTTGTCTCCATCTCTATACTAACCCTCCACCCTCTCCATACCAATGCACAGTCCTGCTCCACTACCAGTCCTCGACCTGCTTCATACCAATGCACAGACCCTGCTCCATACCAGTCCCTCCGACCTGTCCATACCAATGCACAGTCCTGCTCCATACCAGTCCTCCTTCCCGACCTGTTGATACTCATTGCACAGCCCTGCTCATACCAGAAACCCCGACCTGTCCATTCCAAGTCCTTCGACCTGCGTCCATACCAATGCACAGCCCTGCTCCATACCAGTCCCCGACCTGCTTCATACACAATGCCACAGTCGTGCTCCATTACCATCCTCCGAACTGCCTCATACAAGTCCTTTGACCGGTCCGTACCCAATGCACAATCCTGCTCCAATACACAGTCTCCGACCTGCTCCATACCTGCAAGCACGCTCAATCCAGTCCCCGACCCTGCTCCAATACCAAATGCAATGTGCTCCATACAGTCCCTGACCTGCTTCATACCAATGTGCACAGTCCTGTACCATACCAGTCTCCGAAACTGCTCCATACCAGTCTCTGACCTGCTCCATACCAAATGCACCAGTCCTGCCTCCATACCAGTCCTCCGACCTGCTCATACCAATTATCACAGCCCTGCTCCAACCAGTTCCTCCGAACCTGCTCCATACCAATGCACAGTCCTGCTCCATACCAGTCCTCCCCGTGACCTCGCTTTATACCATTGCCAGCCATGCCCATACCATACCCAGTCGCATTCTTCCGCGACCTGCTCCATTAGTACTCACTGCCATCATCACAGCTGCGTCCATTACCATCCTCCGACTGCTCCATACCAGTCCCGACCTGCTCCATTACCAATGCACAGTCTTGCTCATACCAGTCCTCTGACTGCTCCTACAATCCTTCGGACCTGCTCCGTACAATGCACACCTGCTCCATACAGTCCCTACCGACCTGCTCCATAACAATGCCACGACCTGCCCATACCAGTCCCCGACCTGCTTTCAATACCAATGCAATCGTGCTCCCATACCAGTCCCCGACCTTCTTCATACCAATCACAAGTCGTGCTCCATACCAGTCCTCCGAAACTGCTCCATACAAGTCCTCTGACTGCTCCATACCAATGCACCAGTCCTGCTCCATACACCAGCCTCGACCTGCTCCATACCATGCACCAGCCCATGCTCCTACACCAGTCCCTCCGACCTGATCCATACGTCCTCGACCTGCTCCATACCAATGCACGATTCTGCTCCATACCAGTCCTCTGACCTGCTCCATACCAATGCACAGCCCTGCCTCCATACCAGTCCCCGATTGCTCCATACCATTGCACAGCCCTGCTCCAATACAGTCCCGACCTGACTCCAACCAATGCCAGCTCTTCTGCATACCAGGTCCCCGCCCACCTGCTCCATACCAATGCACGCCCGTGCCTTACCAGTCCCCCGACCTGCCCACATCACAATGCACAGTCTGCTCCATACCGGTCCTAACGCTCGAAACTGCTCCATACAAATCCTCTGACTACTCCATACCAATGGACAGTCCCTGTCTCCATACCTGTCCTCTGACCTGACTTCATACACAATGCACAGACCCTTCTCCATACCAGTCCCCCGACCTGCTCCATACAAGTCCTCCGACTGACTCTACCAATGCACAGCCCTGCTCCATACCAGTCCCCGACCTGCTCCATACCAAGCACGTTCCTGCCCATACCAGTCCTCCGAAACTGCTCCATATAGTCCTCTGACCTGCTTCCATTACCAATGCACAGTCCTGCTCCATACAGTGGCCCCCCCCAATCCTGCTCCAACCAGTCCTCTGACTGCCTCCATACTAATGCACAGCCCGGCTGTATACCAAGTCCTCTGCCTGACCATTATCAGTTCCTCCGGCCTTCTCCATAACAGTCATCCAACCTTCTCCATACCAGTCATCATCAACCTTCTCCATACCAGTTCACAGACCTGCTCTATACCAGTCCATAGTCCTGCTCCATACCAGTCCACAGACCTGCTCCATACCAGTCATCCGACCTCCTCCATACCAGCCTTCCAACCTTCTCCATACCAGTCCATGACCTGCTCCATAACAAGTTGCACAGACCCGCTCTCCATACAGTCCATTGACTCATACCAGTCCACTGACATGCCTATACCAGTCTTGACCTGACTTTCATACTAGTCCCTGACCTGCTCTCTATCAGTCCTCTGACCTGCTTCATACTCGGTCCTCTGACCCTCCATGACAGTGCACCAGACACTGACCCATAGCAATCCTCTAGCCTTGCTGCATACCAGTCCACCAACACCTGCATCCGTACAGCCCTCACCTGCTCCGTACCAGTCCACAGACCTGCTCCAGTCCAAGACCTGCTGCTCATACCAATGCCACAGACCTGGCTCCCATACCAGTCCAGCAACCTGCCCATACCTTATCCACCGACCTCCTCCATACCAGTGCACAGACCTCCTCCATACAATGCACATAACTGCTTGCATACACAGTTCTCCGGCCTGCTCCCACACCGTCCACCTACCTGCTTCCATACGCAGTGCACTTACCTGCTTTCTACCAGCCCTCCACCTGCTCCATATCTAGTCCTCTAGCCTGCTCCATACCAGTTAAGCTGTAGACACCCATGAAGCTGCGATAGACATTTATTTTTGAGTGGAGGACACTGCGGGACATTTTATTGAAGCAAGGCTCTCGGCTGACATTTTCATTGATGTGAGGCTGCCTGCAGGACATCTAATATAAGTGATATAAGAAAGGTCTGCTGGTCCCTACGATATAAGTGTATGAGTATGGTGCTTTGAGTTAAATGTCGTTGTGCAGATATGTGTATTTCAAATGTAAATTGTGCGGGGCAAGGGTTGTAGGCGCAAATTTTATGTATATAGAGTCATCCGATTCCAAGTTGCATTAGGATCCCTGGTGTCTTCTTAAACCATAGAATAAGTAATCAAAAATCAGATGGGAGAGTTACCAAACAATCAGGATCACCCAGTTTAACTGTTTTACTCAGCAGCTCATGAACAAAGGATAAAAACATGTTGAAACAGGATGCAGACAGCTCCCATCCTCTTTGTAGTGGTCAGATAATGGGTCATACAGATCACCTCTCATCATTAAAATAGAAACTAATCTACAGTGCTGTTGTCAAACACTAATAACCCCTGTACAAAGGCAGGTATTTCTGAATTGACCCAAAACTTGCCCAATGAAGAACATAAGGGCCTTCTGGGCGTGGCAGCTTCAGATCACAGGGATATTATTTTTGATACTCTCAGAGCAGTCTAATAGATATCTAAATTGCTTTAGAAGGGGTGACCAGTCAAACGCTTCCCCCACTGCCAAGCAATGTTTTTTATGTCAGTCTTATGCCTTACAGTTTTAGCGCAAGATCGGTCTCTGTAATGGGTATACCAGTACATCATCTCTAGATTTGTGTTCAATGGAAAAATAAGGAAAGGCAATTAAGCAAAGCATAAACATTTTTAGAAGAGCGTGTGATTTTCCAAAAGTATTGGTCCATAACGATTTAGGTCGATCTCATTAGTTTATTTCTCTACAAATGACAGAAAAGGTTGTCATCTAGCCCAAGTCTTTTCCATATAACAGAGACATACTCAACTTGATTGCAATACAAAAAGTAGCTGTGGTGTCCTTGCCCTCAGGCGGGTAACACACAGGGCAGTTTGTGCATGAAATGAAAGTTACAACAGGTAATACCCTGCATGTGACAGTTCACTGGTGTATGTCACTTTCTATCACGTCCTGCAACCAAACGCTCAAGAAGAAGCAGAAAAAGATGAACAAAGTTCCCTCAAGATGCAATGACTTCAAGAATTTTGTAACAGTACTAATAACGAGATGTCATTAACAAAAACAAGCGGAAACAAAAATATACTGCACACACAAAGGGTAATACAAGTAGAGACATGTTGTAATGTAGCTCCCCTAAATTTAGGTATTCCTGTAGGCGACATTAACCCATTTCCATCCAGCAGAGTAATTGGATACATAAAGAAATAACAACTGCTAGAGGACATGGATCTAACTGTGTAATGAAAGACCGGGGGTCAATTTATAGGGTTTGGAAATGTTGACGGTGAGTATCAAGGGATAGCAGAAAAAGCAAAAAGTGAACCCAACAAGCTTTCTATATTCTACACCCTCCCTCACATTGTGGGTTCTCTCATACTGCCCATGACATTGTGGACCCTCTCTTCCTCCTCTTGTCCTATTGGCTCCTCACTCACCCCTCATATTTTGGCCCCTGTTCCTCCATCCCTTCATATTGTGGCCCATGGTCCTCCACCCCCTTCATATGTGACCCCCCTGTACTCCCTTCTTCCTCATCTGCTTTCCTGTCCTCAATTCCCTTCAGATTGTATTGTTGCCTCCTCTCCTCACATTTGTGGCTCCTCTCATCTCCCTGACATTGTGGGCCCTTATCGCTTGCCCTTTGTCCTTTTGGGCCCCTATCTCACCATCATATTTGGTTCCTCTCCTCTCATTCCCCTCATATTGTGCCCCGTGCCCTCCATACCGCTGTATTTGCACCCTTGTGCCCCTCGTATTGTGCCCCTCTTTGTGCCCTCGTATGTACCACTCAATATGTATTGGCCCTCCTGTCTCCATCCCCTTCATTTTTGTGGCCCCTGTTCTGCATCCCTTCCATATTCTTGCACTGTCTTCCACATATCAGTATTTGTGCCCCCCCTGTTTTACATCCCCTTCTTATTGTTGGCCCCTGCCTTCACCCCCTCATACTGTGGCCCCTGGTCCTCCCCTTCTCCCCTTTTATACTGTGGCCCCCTGTTCTCCACCACCTCCTAAATTGTGTGCTCCCCCTGTCCTACATCCCCTTTATATAAGGCTCCTGTATCCACCCCTCATATTGTTAAGTTGCTTGTGCCCTCATTGGACTCACATCTAGGTCGTATAATAATGTTGGTTATTTTTAATTGTGTCCATGAAACAACCTCATACAGGTCGATTTGTATAACTATAAACGTAGAAGTCCATAAAGTGGGGCCCTTGGCAATACTAAAAGGTGAGGCCCCAAAAATCAATCTATTTTGATGACAGTCAAATTCAGTAAGAGCTCTTGAGGCCCTGCTTAGAAAATAACCTCTGTAGTATTAGTATAAAACAGTAGTATGGTTAAAGCAATCTGTAATATGGACCGTAATAAGAATTTTATAGTAGGAAATAGACAGATGATAGTAGATGGATCAATAGAATGATAGATAGTTAAAGATGATCATAATTATATATAGATCGATTAGATTTATAGTATGCAGAATATAAAGTAGATTTTATAGTTAGAGAGTACAAGAGAATAGATCGATTGATAGAGCATAGATTCGTTATAGATAGGAAGATCTTTAGATAATAATACATGCATCAACAGCTAGTCTAAATAAATTTGTTAGGTGACATTCACACTGCCGTATAGGGGACGAATATATAGGCAGACGTATATACGGATCCTAGATATTATAAGTACCCCCCATAGGCAGCAATGGGCGAACGACTGCCACCTACGGGGAGCATGTTGTGCCGGCATCCGTAACCGTTCCGTACCGGGAACCTGTCCTAATCTTTTCCGTATAGGCGCCGTGTGCTCCATATGTTGCTAGGAGTAGGGCGGGGGTGAGTTTGACGCTTACCGCCTCCTCCTCTCCCCAGTACGCTGCGTTTTGCCCGTCTACGGTTACTGTACTGGGGGCAACGGCAGTGTGATATAGCTTAGACAAGACGATATATAGATAGGAAATAGACAAATTATGGAGATAGATAACTAGACAGATGGATGATAGTTGATCTAGACAGGTGTTTTAATATGATAAGACATGCTTACCCGTACATTTAACCTCCTCTGCCCCACAACCGTCCAAATGCAGGGGGCGCCTCCTTTAGGAAAGGGAGCCCTGTGGGAAAATGCCCAGGTTGCACTCCGCCTGGACGCCGGCCCTGCCTGTTAGGTGGTAGCGGTCCCGAATTGACCTAACGTGCTTCTCTTGAGTCACGTCTCAATGACATCACTGAGCCACTTTGAAGGCATAAACAGATTACAACAGTGTCACCTGCTGGTAGTGTCACCAGTACTTCGGCAGGCAAGAAATATCTGCCCAGCAAGCGATAAAAGGGAACATTGTAGAATCTGGTGGTAGCCAGAGGTGGGAGAGACTGCAAACACTGGCTATCATATTGGTGAACCTAAAGTGTCAATGTTTTAAATGGTCATCTATTAAAACCTTGTGACACAACAGTAATGGAAATACAGTTTCCCCATGTGTCTGATTTATATAAAACTTTTCATTGTCATGAAGCAGAAAGAGGACTGTCCTATGTGAATTACACTAGTAATCAGTTTTTCAGACCTCATTAGCCGGTAATTCATCAAATAGACAATATCTTCTCAAATGGCTAAGTTATACATTAAAATAAATGTGCGCTTTAATAAAGCTATTAGCATGGAAAAAGGATCGTCACCTCCCTCTGTCATATCTGCTGTTGGTAAGTCTGGAGACATCTGTTTCAAAATTGTCAATGTAAAGTTCCTCTTGAGTCAGATTTATTCCTCTTGACGATATTTATATTAAATGGAAGCTGTAGTTGTATTAATTAATAAGGGGTTGTCAGTCAACAACAAGTTAGCTCCTCATACACAGACATAGCGCTTAACTTATTAATATAGGACCCCGCAGATCAACAAGAAACACAAGGATGCATTTGTACCCCTGTGATTTCATCCAAACATACAGAACATCGTAGTGTGCATTGCACCCTGTCACTATGGGCTTGACGGGAGAAGCCGAGCGCTGTTCTCAATATGCACACATTTTCTATGGACAGACTAGATAGAGTAGCAGTGAGAGCGTGTGCGTCTGGCCCACTCATTCTTTTGGGGTGGCTACGGGTTTCGTGATCCGCTGTGGTCCCTTCACTGAGACCTCAACGATTCAAGAAGTTAGACCACCATACTGTGGCTGGAAAAACCCTTAAGTAAGGGTTGTATTACCACCTTCTCCTGGTGTCAGCAGTGATTGCTGGACGTTTTGATAGCATGCAACTGGTAAACAACACCAATTGTCAATTATCAGATATACTTTCTCTGTTGATATGCTCTTTGAACAACAACACAATGTCAAATACCATAATAAGTACTGCCCAACCGTTAAATTTAGACTTTAGATACAGTAGATATCTGTCAAGTAACACACTTTGCCTAAGCTTTAGCACACATAACCAAGGAAAATAGCCATATACTTACTCATAAGGACAGATGCTTTAGAGCTGCCATAGCAACTGTACTTATGTGTGCCCCGGTACTGGAAGACTGCAGAAAATTCTATTTCTGAATGTCATCCTCAGTGTGGGAAGATTGGTAATCTTTGATAGCTTTATATTTGAAAAATGAGGAGAGTTTAGTATTTCACAGCAGGTCAAAGACATATGTGACTTCTGGGGGTCATTCATTATTTTTGGTGCCAGTGATTTACAGTGAATTTGCATGTGATTATATTTATGGTTGCACTGCCTTAATTATTTAATCACCATAAGTATGAACACAGAGCATAAGATTGTCAAACCACATTCAAGTAGGTAGACTTTTTTATGTTGGCACTAAAAAAATTGAAGGGAAAATGAAGTGCAAGGAAAAGTAGTTGAATTGATGAGTTTCCTCAAATTACCACCTGAGGAGGAACCTGTATAAGGCAAAACGCATGGGAACCTTTGCCCCCAGTGTCCAGCATGATTTGGGTCTATACTAGGTAATCAATGGCTATTTTTATCTCAGCCTATTGACTACTGTTCATACCACACTTGTGATATTATTACTAAACTCTGGATTTCACATTTTGTTATGTACCTTCTTTTAGACAAATCCTGGTGTTGACATTACTGTAATTATATTGGCACGCTGGGACATTATTTTGTACAGCACTCAATGTGCTTTTTACATGGCTTTACTTTTCCAAATTGTTGATGAATAAGAAAGTGACTATAATTATCCTTATTCCATTTTGGAACATCCGACTTTTTGTTTCCAATTTATGTAACCTTACATTGGATGTATATATCATGATATGACCCAAAACCCCACTATTGATATGGTGTCCTCAACAATTCAGTGATAAAAAAAAAGTGTTGAAAGGAAGTTAAATTATGTGTCGATATGGCGCCAAAAGGTGTTGCAGCAACAGCCAAAAAATTGGCCAAAAATTGAATATAAATGCCACTTATGGTGGTTTATACCTTTTTCTAAATGAATTGTAAAGACATGGTTACAGTACATACAATCATAGGTTTTGTTCTTAAAGGCATCTACCATCAAGGACTGGGAGGGTTGTATACAAAATAGGCCCATCCAATTTGATTAAAGCTTTCATCCTGGTGGTAGATGCCCTTTAAAGTTTAATTTGTATCACCTAAAGAACAGGCTCTAATATATAATATGTCAAAACCCAGTCAAATAGTTTTTTGCTGCCATCTATAAGTCTGTTTTCTTAAGAGGTTCTCCCATAGACAAGATTCTTTAATACACACAGGATACAAAAAACACATTCTCTTAATTAATGTTATTAACAAAAATACGCTTAACATTTACAGTCAAGTCCACCTGCTCTATCAGTCTTGGTGTACACAATTTCCAGTTGCCAGCTGCTGCCCCGACTCCAAATCTTCTTACTCTTAGGGCCGGGCTGCACATGATGCACTATAACATATATCATATGCTGGGTGCTGTGCTTCAGTGTATGATAAAATCCCTGTTAATATAACTGTTTGACTATCCAGGACCTTCTGATCTGACAATACAATTGTTTATGTAGTATATTATATGTTATTATTTTAGTATTTATGTATTGTATATTTTCTCAATTGGTAAGGGTGGTTTATAAATAAACCAAGATTTCTAGGAAACTGGAGAGTTTGATAGTCCTGTAGTTTACTTCTGTTGTTCTCTGTACTGGAACTTTTCATCAAAAAAACCATTCGTAGTCAACCGAATTAATTAGTTTTCTAATTATTTTGAGGAGGAATGAGTGTGAAATGATACCCTTGTGCCTTCTCAGTTTATTCCTGAACAATGGATTGAAACAAACTTGCTTTTATAAAGGGCAGCCTATTATGTATGAAGGACAGGTAATTTACAAGCATTTTTTTCATCTTTTGGACACATATATAAACCTGACCCCCAGCATTAGATAAATGTGCAATTTAGAGTGAACTTTCTCATTATTAACACGTTACCTTTTCAGTGGTCCACTCACACTATTTGTAGCTTAACCGGCTTATGTCGCTCTGTATCTTAGTTCGACTCTGATTTTCTGACCGCACCACTGAAGCTTCTGTCGCATGGACGATATACACCCCCCTTTTCCAAAGTCACTCCCATTTTGCAGCCAGTCGGAAAGCTGCGTAGAACCAAATACATGTGGTACACAGCAGTTCAGCTGTGCAAACACTCAAATTTTACTGGTTTAGATCAGATTGATACAGTGGGTACAGAAAGATCGACCCTCTTTAAATGTTTCACTCTTGTTTCACATTGAGCAAGCCAATTGGTAAGATCAAAACTTCTTTTTTCTTGCTCATTAATGTACACTCTGCACCCTATGTTGACAGAAAAAAACGTAAATAAACAAATACTTTGTATAAATATCATAAATATTCAGCCTCTTTTGCTCCAGTATTGAGTAGAACACCTTTTTGAGCTATACAGCCACGAGCGTCCTAGAAGGATGCTCAAGTTTTTCAACACCAACTGGATTTGGGGGGATCCTCTGCCATCTCCTTGGCCAGATCCTCTCCAGTTCCCTACGGTTGGATGGGAGAAATTTGGTGGAAGAATTTCAAGTCTCTCTTCAGAAGATACGGGTGGGTTTAGGTTCAAGGCTTGAGCGTGGGCAGTCTGAATGTCACGAGTTGTTTAAAGTCTCTGTTTTGTTATGTTAGCTTTGTGCATTAGGATGCATTGTCGCTTTGTGAAGGCTGCCCTTCAGCCCATCTGAGTGTGCAGATCAGTCTGAAGAGATTTGCGCCAGATTGTCCCTGATATATCAGTTGTCCTGTCTCCACAGCGGAAAAAACACCCCCATATTTATTCTGCCAACACCTTGTATTTGGCTAGGTTGGGATGACAGTGTTAGGTTTTCACCCACACTCTGTTACTGAGGGAAGGATTCCGTCGGCACACTTCCGACTGGTGGGGGCTGCAGTGATAGTGTGTCTTGTGTGAACTTTCTCCTATTTCAATATTGCGATTTCTGGAGATCAGCCACAGGAATCTTGGGGGTTGTTCTTTAACTTTCAACACAAAGCGCTTCTTCTCCCACATTACTTGCTTGGCTGGGACGGCCAGGTAGAGGAAGAGTTGTGTCAGTCCAAACTCTTCCATTTAATTATTATGAGGCATTGTGACTCTTGGAATCTTGAGTGACCTGCAGAAATTCTTTGTAACCTTGGCCAGAACTGTGCATGCCACATTCTGTCTCTGAGCTCTCTGTGGCAGTTCCTTCAACCTTATTATTCCTCAGTGTTTGACATGCATGGTGAGCTGTGAGTTCTTATATAGACAGGGTGTAAGCATTCTCTAACAGTCCATTGAGTTTTAATTAAAAAGGACACTGTCATCCATATAGAAGCACTTGGAGCTGCTTACTAAGTAAGCAGCTTCCTAAGCGCTATCTCAGATGCAGCAGTGTTACACTGGCTAGCATTATCGAAACCTCCCATACCGCTAGCATACACTGCACAATGTAACAATTAGAAATGCTTGGACCAGCCATGTAAACGGTCAGGGGTATGTATGAGGGGTGGGATTAGTGTGGGGATGCGCATTGACTTGGGATTCACCATTTCTCACTGCATTTGGAATTTTTTTTCCTGCTTCCCAGTACATGGGATGGCTTTTAAATTACCATACTGATTAGTGCAATTTTACCAGAAAAGAAGCGCTCACACAGCTCTCTTACATGTTAAAATAAAAAGTTTATAGATTTTTGATGGGGGGACGTGAAAGGAAAATGTGAATAAACAAAAATATATAAAAGACTAGGTTCTTAAGGGTTTAAAGGGCACCAAAAAAAGTGGTGCCCTCTGTCATGGCAGGTTCAGGGGGCACCAGAGTTACATTGAAGAAACAGTGTGCACAAATCATTAATCTGGCCCCTCCTGCACACATACACAGGCAAGTGTGCACAATGTATTTTAGTAATGTATTATGTAATGTTCCTCACATGACCTATGCACCTCCTAGTGTCCTTACCTGCGTCCCTAGCGTTGTCTTGTTTTCATTGGTTTCACATTCGAGATTTTGTCCTTGAAAAAAGTAATTAATTATGGACTGAGATCACGCTTGGACTAATTTCGGTAGCACTTGCCTCAGGTCTGCTCCACATACATTTATTTTTGGTGGTACTTTCCAACTTCATCATCGCTGAAGCCATATAGAGCATTGTCCGTACATATGGCACTATTTGTTACCATTTGTTAGAATTTACAAGTCATACATGTCATTTGTGTACTCTGCAATTGGATACTAAATTATATGTTGCCATTTTATAATTGTCGCTTTGCCTCTGCTAAAGTTCTGAAGAGAGAGCGGAGCACAAAATGCAGGTACGTCCCGTTATCGAGACAAACTTTTTTCCCGAGTCTCGGTGCTCGTCTCGAATAACGAGCCCCCTTGAAGTCAATGGTAAGACTCGAGCATTTTTCAGGGGACCAAGGCTCTGCACAGGGAACTGGCCAAACACCTTGGAACCTAAAACAGAGGATGGAAACAGCCACGGAAAGTCAGGAAACAGCAGGGGCACAAGCATGACATTGATTCCTCTTTCGAGGCGCTTAATACGCACCATTATTCCAAAATTATGGCAACAGCATGGCCATGACAGAGTGACCAAAGAGGCTGATTAGCATCTAAAAACTCCAATAATTGACCTGACACTATAGGGGACGGCCATGGCGAGGCAAAAGCCGGCCAGCAGCTGGCAGGCTGAGCGTCCTCATGGCGACATACCTAAATGGACTCAGTTTCACCAAAGGAGGTGAAATGATTTCTATGTGAACAAAAGGTTTGACCTTATATTTAGTCGACTAACACAAAGCATGGTGCGCACATAAGTGACCAAGTTACATAACGTACTGGTAACACGCCCCCGAAAAATGAAGTCCTGACACAAGCTCTTTTGATAAGGGGACGACATGTGGAGGAAGCCCATGGGAAACGACTTCCATATTAAGAGCAGACAGTATGCGCTGCTATTCTTGACATGCAACTTCAGGCTCAGCATGGCGGCGACAGTATGGGCCGAGTTCCACTATGTATTGGTGAAACACCTGCAAAATTCTGCCTGGAAAAGCTCGTTTGATAAGAGTGGACGCATGCTATGGAGGCAGTGACCTCGTAAGTAGATAAAGGTGCTTTGCAGTTAAAACTAATGTTAGTTGGATCTTGAGGATGGAGCTGGCGCTCGTCTTGTCAGAGCGAGCTTTCGCACAATCCAAGCCCCTTCTCTAGGCTAATACCCCAAACATAGCACTTTTCTAAGACCTTTTGATAAGATCAAGTTGTAGTAAGCGTTCTTCTAAGTTTGGGTCCTATGCGTGTGAGGGGAATGTAAACAGCATGCGCAAGAACAGCGCTGAAAATAATATCGGTAATAATGATAGAAAGTTTCCCCGCCAGTATATTTTGTATGGATTACCCAGCAGGGTTGCGACAAAGTTAACACGTTTTGATGGGAATTCCATGAAAACAACCCAAAATTCAGCCTGACACAGTGGTTTGTTTGATAAGGAGAAAAGCATGTTAGGAGCTTAATGGCTAGGTATATTGGGAGCCTTTGCGATGTGCCAGTATGGCATGGAGTTGGCGAGAATGGAGACAACGTGTGGAGCAGCTAAAAGACGACATGTTGACGCTATGGAAACAATGTTAATTTGATAGTGCCTGTATGTGGCAGTCAAAAAAATTGTTTTTCAAACCAAGGAGCAGGTAGGTGGTCCTCCAAAAAATTAAATTATTGAGTGCCTGTTTGCACTCCCAAATCAAATTGCTTAAAACAGCGGACCGCGGGTAGGTGGGCCCTCCAGTAAAAAAAATACATAGAGTACATAGCTAGAGCCAGTTGGCCCTGGCAAAAAAATAGCCAGTTTCTCTTGATTTCGGTACAAGAGGTAGGATGGAAGGAGCCAATGAGGAGGAGTGACGTGCATGCATTATTCAGGTTGAGCTTCTTTCCACTGGTGGAGAATGAAATCCGGAGAAATCCAGGCTTTAGTATCTGATAAAGCAGTCGCCTGTCAGCGCTGCCAGTCGACAGGCGTGTATGCTATCGGTGATGAATGGCCACCAGCTGCCACTGATAAACCCGCTCGAATCAGACACGATAACGGCCAGGGCAGCAAGAAACCTCCAAGCCGTAAGCGGCCCAGTTCGGTCCACATTCCAGCTTTGAAACCAGTAGTTGTAGGGAGCTGGTGATCATTTTTAGGACGATGGTCATGGTCAGCTACGTATCCCTACCATCTTTCTGTACAAGATTCAGCCCTAATCTGCCGAGACGGGGAACAGGTGACGTGTCTTGCTGGGTGACATAAAACTGGCAAAAGGCCTTGTAAAGCTACCCCTGCCACGAGTGCTGGAAAGCTGCCCTGCTCGCCTACTGCTAACTGTCACCCAGAAGTACGCCCTCTGCCGCTAGCGCTCGTCAGAAAGGGAAATACTGTTTCAGCTTGTGCACTCAGGCGCCTGCTGGTATCAAATTCAGCATTCTCAAACTCTTCTTTACCTCTCCAGGGATGAGCGTTGAAAATTTTGCTTGTACGTGGGTCCAGGAGAGTGAATAACCCAGTAATCATGGTGTCGGATATAATTCTTTTGAACGCTAGGGTCACGGGATATGGCAGCCGAACATGAAATCTGCCATATAGTGCCAGAAGTCCAACAGCGCAGATCACTCCCTCAATTGGCTTGACTGCCCACTTTTCATCCTCCTCCAACTCCTCTTCTTCTGCCCATACACTCTGAACAGTGAAGGACTGAACATTGTCCCCTCTTCTGTTCGCAATACATTTACCTCACTCTTCCTCCATCTACCCCTCACAGCCTCCTCGATATGCGCTGAGAAACAGACCTAAGGTTGGCTTTGGCTATCACACAGGGGAATCTTCTTCCCCCGTCTTCTTGACGAGCGCAAAGCTTCCCGACTCATGCTGACCAGAGAGTTTTTCATTACAGCCAAGCCGCGGGATGGTGAGGCTGATGATGGCCGGGATCGCCACTGAACCATCTGTATTGACTCCTCAAAGTTACTCAGCACCTCGACAGTATCAGACAATCCACGCGTCACCCTCATGTAGACTTGAGGAGCTGATCTGACCTGACTACCAGTGTTGGTTGGAAGTTGACATCTGGCAGTCTTACATCGCTACTCGCTGCTGGTAACCTCCTGGATAACATGCGTTAAGGTTGAAGCTCACACTTGGGGCATGTAGCACAACGTCGGTGAGTGCGGGCAGGATTGGAGGCGGTGCGCTGCCACGCTGCCCTGAGAGTGCAGATCTGTGTGGACTTCCTGAAATGCCGCACAAGCGGCGCACCATTCGTGATGCAAATCAGACGATTGGGGGTATTGTCTTGAGAAACGGCTGGAACTATGAGATTAAAAACCAATCGGGCGCCGGCTGGCAATGTGTCAGTCTGCAGAGTTGGCAGTTAGGCAGAAAGCCGCCACCAGTTACGGCCGGCAGTTGTCCACCCACAACATGCCTGGTTCGTTCAGCGGTGGGCCACTCCACAGATCAGTCGAGCACGTATGGCCTTTGTGTAATAGCTCTTGGGCGGTGGTGCTTTTATTCGCCTGAGCTCAGCAGTTTTTTTTTGAGCAACCCGCCTGCTTGTCGTCTTAGGATGGCACTGCTTGCTGTTGCCTAGAGCTAGCACCGACTGATGGCGCCATGCCCACCGGATGGTAATTCGGAGGAGGAGGAGGTCGAGGGGGGGGGGAGAGGAGGAGGTCATATTAGGCCTTTGAAGACCTGACCGAGGTAGGCCCCCGCATCCTCCGGCGTCGGCAGTATAGTAGCAGCTACCCAGGTTGGAACTCGGTCCCCGCCTCCACCCAAGTTAACCCAGTGCCGTCAGCGATATTAGTGGCTCCTGGCCCGCAGCAACTCGTCACCGTGTCCGTGGTCAGGTGGACCGTTGTCAGAAAACGGTTGGTCAAGGGCCACCGGGTATGATGTTCTCTGACACACATTGCTTGTGCAGGGCGGGACGGCACATCGGGAAAAAGTGTGGCGGCTGGGGACCGAATCCGAGGGGCGGGCCGCCGCCATAGGGTTCGAAAGGCCTTCGGTCTCTACTCAGCCTATGGGCGGCATCCTCTCGCACCAAGTCAATCAAACTTGTATAGGTGGACGTTGAGGCTGGGCGTGTGGGTGTGTTGCTCTATACTTCCTTTTGCGCTCCACGTGTCCTGGGGTTATGGAGAGCTGAACGCTGGTGGAATGCTGTTGAGGATCGTGGGAGGCGAAGATGGGTTTTTCGCACGGGAGTGTTTTGGGCCGTCCTTGGCAAGGGTGACTATCAGATGACAACAGGGGAAGGAGCAGTGGTTTGCCCGTCCCAGAGTGAAAACGGGCTTGGTGCCATTGAGTGGGGTGTTTTAGCATTCATAGCCTGCGCATACCTGGTGGTAGTTAAGCTAGTAGTGGTGGAACCCCTGATGATCTGGTTTGGCAACGGGTTCACACACAGTCCCTTCGGTCATTCCGGTGTTTCTTTAAAAAGAACCTCCAGACTTCTGAAAATCTAGCTCTCTCGCCACGGGAGCTTGCTACGGGCACTGCCTCGTGCCTCTTCTCCGTCTGGCCCCACCACTGCCTCTTCCAACCTGTTCTTGGTATAGTACTCGCCTCCGTCTCAAAGCCCTGGTGTCCACCACCCGGCCTATCACCCAGCTTGTCTGTCCCCCCCCCCCCCCACCCCACCTCATCATCCTCCGATCCCTCAGTCTGGCTCACCCCTCGGCTTCCTGCCCTGACCAAACTCACCACTGTCTGACAAACCGTGTCTCCCCTCAATCGTCCGACCCTCTTTACATTACACACTTCTCCACTACGTCAATAATGTCTCATCAGCCCCAGACTTGCGACTGTGAAACCCTGGGCATCGGAAATTGCTCAGGCACAACCGACAAGTGGTTTGTGACTGTGGGAATGTCCGAACAGTTCCATAGTATGATTCCGGTTCTAAATTCCAAATTTGCTGGGAGGGGGCAGACTGGGGGGAAGGAGGCTGAGGTGGGGAGCTGAGGAGTGCTGATTTCGGTGACAGGGTGGACTTGCCTGAAGACTGACTGGTGACAAATGGCTAGAAGCATTGTCCGCAACCACGACATCACCTCTCGTCACTGTTTCTGGCCTCAACATGCTCTACCACGTCCCAGTAATTGAGACATGATGAACCTATGAGTGTAGCTCTGCGGCGTTCGCCCTGCTCCCGCATCAGCATGGTGGTGTCTCACCCCGGCCAGGAGCCACGGCCTCTGACCCCCTGCAAGTAGTTGTGACGCAGCCCACGTCCACGCCCTCGTCCTCTACCCTAGCCCGCGGGTTAAACATTTTCAAAATTAAATGTAAACTTCTAATTTTTTTTTTGTGTTTTTTTGTTTTTTTTTTTTTAACAAATCGATACTATCCTATGCTATGGCTAGTTTCTAACCTACACTGGCAGCACACAACTGGATTTGTGCTGTTGCCAGATGCTTTGAGTTATAAGAGAATAACTAAAAAATAAATACTCAGAGACTCGTCTAATCAAATTCAAACCCCTAATAATTGTCCCACTTCGGTGTTGAGGTGGGATATGTGTGTCAATAAGAGCTAAACAACGGTCCGCAAGTCCCCCTGCAAATTCCTCACAATATGGTACTAGTGCACTACTAATGCCAGCAAGCCCAGCCCAAGCAACCAAAAAAAAAGGAACATATAACACTCTTGTAGGGCCTAATAAGCCGTTTTGGTGTTCTCCTATGGCTATATTTTCTAGCCCCACTAGCAAAGCACACACTGCTTTGGCAGATTAATGTGAGTTCTAAAGAATAAACCGTTAAAAAAAAAAAAAAAAATTAATCAGCCTACCTCGGCGTAATTCAAATCAAACCCCTAATAAATTGTCCCACTTCGGTGTTTGAGGTGGAACATTGTGTCCCTAAACAACACAACGGTCGCAAGTCCCCCCTGCACTTCTCACCAATTGGTACTAGCTGCACTACTAAGCCAGCAAGCCCACCACGCAAACCAAAAAAAAGACAATATAATAACGCTATTGTATTGTATGAGGTTGGATATGTGTGTCACTAGATCTACACACATATCT
This sequence comes from Engystomops pustulosus, assembly GCA_019512145.1. Classification (NCBI taxonomy): domain Eukaryota; kingdom Metazoa; phylum Chordata; class Amphibia; order Anura; family Leptodactylidae; genus Engystomops; species Engystomops pustulosus. The sequence continues at coordinate 49,571,300 of CM033644.1, read as the reverse complement.
CCCTGCCCAATTACTCACATATGGTACTAGCTGGCAACACTAATAGCGCAAGCCCCATCCCACAATCAAACCAAAACAAAGGAAAATAAAACGTTCTTGTAGGCCGAAAAAAGGTACTGTTTGGGTTCTTGTAGAATCACTCCTGCCTAACACTATTCAATAGAACACCCTAACGCTTTTCCCTGACCAGCGGCATCTCTCTCCTCCCTAAGATCGGCCCAATCCAAACGAGAATGACCGCGCGCAGCGCGTGGCAGGGCTAGTCTATTTCCAGGGTGGTCCTGTCTGGCCATCCAAACCACTGCTATCACGACGTGTCAGGGTAACACATCCATGCTGGGGTGAGTGCAGAGCTCCCTGGCTTGTGATTGTCTCTGTTTCTCTGGACGCTCCAAAATGCAAAACGTGGGGAAATGGCCATTTTCCTCGAGAGGGGCAAGTATTCGATCCAGCGCGAGCATTTCGAGTACGCTAATTCTCGAACGAGGCATCAAGCTCGGACGAGTATGTTCGCTCATCTCTAGTTCTGACACTAGACAAAAACGTTATGTAAACCCTTTTTGGCTGTGCCACACAGATAGATAAACACATCTACAATGAATTAGGTGCCTGCTTCAAAATCCCATCCAGCCTAAAAAGGACCTACATAACTCTCAATTTTTTATATCACATTTTGCATTTTTCAAACTAAAATTTCAAACTAAAACCATACAGTATTTTATTCTATTCAATTTCCTGACTGACTGCACATTTTTGTATTTGATTTTCTGTACATGACAATGTGGGGGGGGGCTGCCATCTGTCTGTACTGAACTGCTGTTAAAGGGGTATTTATTCCAGAAATATGACCTCTGATAAAAAAAACAAAACATAATGCTAATTAATCTGTTACTACTACAAATACACTATGTCAATTAAGTACAAAACCCCCCGTTCCCGAATCTATTTGCCATTTCTTAGAGGCTGTGGGTTTGTAAGTGTGTTGTCACTGACTAACGCCTAACCCTTGTGAATTGGGATCTGGGATAGTCTGTACGTGGCGGGGGAAACTGCAACTGGTAAAGTGTAAAAGGCTGTGGCAAGTCATAATCCTTCCGGAAAGGAGGTCAGGGAAAGTTGTCCTGTGGTATCTTATGTGACTGTGGTTTGTCCAGAAAGCTGAAATAGTGAATTGGGTCTTCGTGTAGGTAATTGTAGTTCCGGGTAAATGGATTAAATATGATGGTGAAATTCTAGTAAGGTCTCAATGTGTCCTCCCAGATACAGAAGATATCATTCAATGTACCTTTTGTAAATGATGATGTGCTAGTTGAAAGGGGATGATGGTAAAAGCAATGTTTATTAAAAGTGGTCCATATAAGTTTTGCATAAGAGGTGCTCAATTATTCGAGCCCATGGCCGTCTCTTTGGAGCGTAAGTAGAATTGGTCTTGGAACATGAAGTATTTTGTTCGAAGACCAAAAGAGAGCTAAGTCCGTGTATAGGGAAATTTTTAATGGGTTCCATATCATGTTCCTATCAACATTCTATTGACGGCTTGGAGTCCCTTGGCATGTTTGATGACTATATAGGCTTAGTTCCGTTCCCATGTAACTATCCTGCCGAGTAGGGTGAATTGGACCTAGTGATAATCTGTTGGAGAAATTGGAGTATCGAGAAGGAATGATGAGTGTTTCGATCAATGGTGTAAAGTCCCTTCTCTAGGATATCGACAGTGGTGACAAATAGAGTCGTGGAGGCCTCAATTGGCCGGCCAAGAGGTTTGTCAAGTGTTTTGTATCTTGGGTAAATTATTAGCAAACCAGGATCACCGGGTATGACTTGTTAGAAAACGGCCAGGGCGCTGAGATTATACCCCTTTGTGATATTGGTCATTGTTTTTCTGAGTCAACCTAATCTTGTGAGTTTGGTAATTTCTGGTAAATTAGGTTGATCATTTTATCTGATGTAGGCATTCCTTCACTAGTCTTTTTGTCCATTATTACCAGAGCAACTGTCCTTGTGTGGGTGAAGTTTGATATAACTCTTTATTTTGCAGTAATGAGTGGAGGCCTGTCTATCGGCCTGGACATTTTGCTGTGGGTTTTGGTAGTACCTCTATTGAATATAACGAACTGGTCCAAGTGTCCTTGGACATCTGTCTGTAGTCTCAATGTGGGGGTGGACTAGGTGGCATTACATCCTTAATTTCTTTAGGACCAAGTTCTACTTTGGATAATCGATTGCTGTTGTAATGTCCCTGATTGTTGTAGGTGAGCTGTCAGATTCTTGTAAATGTCCTCGGGGTCTGTATATTACAGAAGAACCTCTGAAAGAGTCCATGTCAAGTTGAAATGTATCAATTGATACGTGGGACCAAAAAATAATCCTTTTTTGTAAATAGATTTATTTGTTGGCTGGGACTCAATGAGTAAGACATTGGTTATGGTAGGGTTTGAGAGTAGTCCTACTCCTGTGAGCGGTGTTGTCATCGTGGTCTCTCTGGTTTGATTTGCCTACACCCCCACCTCGTCTTCTTTCTCTTCTTCCCTCATGGTCTCTCGTTATCTAAAAAATGTTGTTTTTTTTTGGTCGTTGGAACATTGAACTTTCTGGAACTGAGTCTGAGAACGTGACTTCTTTTGATGATGATCTGTTTCGGTGGGGTCCCTGCCTCGAGGTAAAGGTTGTCATGAAGGGTCATGCCATTTCTTTAACATTTTTCACAAATCTGTATCTTAGGCGTTCGTCCGTCCCGTAAGAACGTGCCTTTTAGTTGCCAGAGTTTGCCCTCACTCAACAACACTTGCGATGTTTCACTCCATGCTTGGAGAGTTTTCTTTGTGTTGGGTAAGAGCCTCTGCTGCGAGTGTATCTGATTTTATTTCAATTGTTAATGTTTTGTCAATTCATTTTGTTTGTTCAGTTCCTCAGCTAAACTTTATCCTTATTGAAGAGACTGTAAGTGTCATAAGATCGAATGCACATTTGGTTGAGATGGATTCAAATGTTTGCAGTATTCTGTATTTGTCACGAGATCCGTCCGGGTCGTAGTGGTACTCGGAAACTGCGTGGTATCCCACTCTACTAATGTATTCTACAGAGTATGCATGTAGTTCGTAGTTAGTGAGTTTCTTGGAGACTTGTTCAGTCCCCCAGATTTAAAGTCCGGTTGGTGGTGTTTGCAAGGAAATCTTCGTGCTATGGTACCTGTGATACTGAGCTTCTTTTTGCGTTGATTATAGGATAAAAAAGGACTTTTCAGTTTCTTTGTCACTGTTTCTTCTTCGAGTACTAAACCGTAAGGTTTACTATAATCAACAAAGGATGTGCAGGTTCAGCACCCGAAAAAAGTTGGGTGCCAGATAGTTAGGGTAGGGTTCCCATGCGCACCAATTCGATGCAATAGAGAGTAAGCTAAGCAGCGTTGGAATATAATGCCAGGGGATTAGGGGATGTACATGAAAAAACAAAGCAATCAAAGACAGCGCGTGACGTTCGGGGTTTCGGCTATCACGGCCTTTGGTCAAACAACCTAACAGATACATAAGAACATGATATATCATAAGGAAAAACATGTAGAAGCTCAATTGTTACAACATCATGCATAATCAATCAGAGTGTATCTGTAATCAGTTACCAATAGCTTAAACTTGTTGTACTATTCTTAAATGCTTGAAAATGTTGAATTAGTCGTCAACCTGTACGATGACAAACTGAGAGGATACTAATAAGGTAAGTGTTTTTGACAAAGGCCTCATAGGCGACATTGCTGAACGTATTTGAATCGTTTTTTATGTAATAACCTGCATATTTCCCAAGAGTGCTTGGATTACTCTCTATTTTAAAAACTAGAAGGGTGGTCTGGACAATATTCTGGTAGTAGTTTTATTATTAGTCATGATGATACCGCTTTCCCTTTAATAAAAAAAAATATTTTACGACTGTTACTGTATGAATTGGGGTTGGTGGGCAACCTATAATTGCAGCAGAAGCTTAATAGAATCCGTGAAGGCAATTGTTCAAAATTTGCTCTTCTTGCGTTAAGTAATATGGCTTTGGGGACTGTGCGACATTAGTAGTGAGTAGATAGCAAGGATGACTCTCCCCAAGACAGGCAATTCTTTCTCCACATACATAACAAGGACAAATCTTTAATCAACCATGTATTTTTGTAAACATGAATGGAGTAGGGAGGGGCGTCATTCGTGTTTTTCACAATCCGTATCATCCTCAGTACTGGGCCCCTATATACAGTATCATCCTCAGTACTGGGCTCCTACACACAGTATCATCCTCAGTACTGGGCCCCTATATACAGTATCGTCCTCAGTACTGGGCCCCTACACACAGTATCATCTTCAGTACTGGGCCCCTACACCCCGTATCATCCTCAGCACTGGGCCCCTACAAACAGAATCATCCTCAGTACTGGGCCCCTACAAACAGAATCATCCTCAGTACTGGGCCCCTACACACAGTATCATCCTCAGTACTGAGCCCCTATATACAGTATCATCCTCAGTAACTGGGCCCTATATACCAGTATCACATCAGTAACTGAGCCCCTATATACAGTATCAATCCTCAGTACTGGGCCCCTATATACAGTATCATCATCAGTACTGAGCCCTATATACGTATCATCCTCAGTTTCTCGGCCCCTACATACAGTAACCATCCTCAGTACTGGCCCCTACACACAATACCATCCTCAGTACTGGGCCCCTCCATACAGTATATCAATCCTCAATACTGGACCCCTACATACAGTATCATCCTCAGTAATGGACCCCTACACCTCATCATCTTCAGTCGGGCCCCTACATGGCAGTATCATCCTCAGTTCTGGGCCCCTACAAACAGTATCATCCTCAGTACTGGGCCCCTACAGACAGTATCATCCTCAGTAACTGGGCCCCCTACAGACAGTTCATCCTCAGTACTTGGGCCCCAACGTAGACATCATCCTCAGTACTGGGCCCTTACAAACAGTATCATCCTCGAGTACTGGGCCCCTACATACAGTACCATCCTCATACTAGGCCCGTACACCCCGTATCATCTTCAGTTCTGGGCCCCTACATACAGTATCATCCTCAGTACTGGGCCCCTACATACAGTATCATCCTCAGTACTGGGCCCCTACACACAGTAATTCATCTTCATTCTGGGCCCCTACATACAGTATCATCCTCAGTACTGGGCCCTAACATCCAGTATCATCCTCAGGGCCCTACAAACATATCATCTTCAGTTTCTGGCCCCTACATACACTACCATTCTCAGTACTGAGACCCTACATACACTATCTTCCTCAGTACTGAGCCCTACTACAGTCCCATCCTCAACTGGGCCCCTACATACAGTAATCATCCCAGTACTGGGCCCCTACACACATTATCATCCTCAGTAACTGGTCCCTACACACAGTATCATCTTCATTACTGGGCCCCACTACAGTATCATCCTCAGTACGGGCCCCCTACAAACAGAATCAATCCTCAGTACTGGGCCCCTACACACAGTATCATCCTCAGTACTGGGCCCCTACACAGATATCATCCTCAGTATCGGCCCCTACAAACAGTACATCTCATACTCGCGCCCCTACAAACAGTATCATCTCACTACTGGCCGCTACATACACTACACCCTCCTCAGTACTGGGGCCCCTACACACAGTATCATCTCATTCTGGGCCCCTATAATACTATCATCCTCAGTACTGAGCCCACTACACACGTCTTATCCTCAGTACTGGCCCCTACACAGTATCACCCCAGTACTGGCCCCTATATACAGTATCATCCTCAGTACTGGGCCCCTACACACAGTATTATCCTCAGTACTGCCCCTACATACAGTATCATCCTCATACTGGGCCCCTACATACAGATCATCTCAGTACTGGGCCCCTATATACAGTATCTCCTCAGTACTGGGCCCCTACACACAGTATCCATCCTCAGTACTGGGCCCCTACACAGTATGCATCCTCAGCACTCGGCCCCTACATACAGTTCATCCTCAGTACTGGGCCCCTACACCACAGTATCATCTTCAGTACCGTCCCCTACAGACAGTATCATCCTCACTACTGGGCCCCTACACACAAGTATCATCTTCAGTACTGGGCCCCTACATACAGTATCATCCTCATTACTGGGCCATATATATCCTGTTCAGTATACCTTTAATTTCCAACAACTTTTATGCATTCCATATATTCTGTAAAAAACCGTAGAAGCAAACAATGACACTTATGTGGCATGTTATTTTTCATGGAGGGCGCTATATATACACATATATTGGGGCACATTCACTAAGGGCTTTGTCCTGCACTTCTGACGACTTTCCAACTTCTGGTTAGGGGAAAGAAGTGTCTGCGCTGCTATTGTTGCAACACGCCCCTTTTGTGTTGCATGCTGCGCTAGCCTCCATGCGACACAAATTAGGGGGTGTGCCGGCATTGGTCCTCGAGTCGACACCAAGCAACGTATTTAACATGCAAATTGTGTTGCACACCCACCCTATGTTAAAGGTGCACCACAAAATAGTTGTTGAACTCTGTCGAGCCAGTGCAGGAAGTGCCAGAGCACTTTTAGTGAAGTTTCCGTCTTTCTTAGCAAATGTGCCCCATTATATACCGGTGTTATATTTACAGGGTCCAATCTATCTAATGTGGATACAAAAGTATCTCTATACAGAACTTTGCAGGATTCTAAATGTCATGTCATATGTAAAGCTCAGGGTCAGATATGATAATGATGCTGGATAATATATAACAGAGGATTAGTTCTTCCTGGGGCAGGTCAGGGCGTATCCTCTGGGGACCAGTTCACCCATGCTAACTGAAAATGACAACCCCTTAAAGTAAAGCAGCAAGTTTACTGGGTGCCCACTTGTTTGTATGACAATCAGTCCACTGTCCAGGGTGCCAGTCCAGACTACAGATGCCAGGAGACAGCTACACCCATCTAAGTGCCAACATCACATGCTAAAATCCAAGATATTACCGGCACTATAATGCAAGTGACAGGACAAGTCTATGTAGACTGTCTCACACTCCTGGACTTGTAGTTCTCGGGTTGCCTTGGCTGACAGAGGTGACATGTGGGAGCAAACACTCGGCTGAAGTTGGTAACTCAGTCCCCCTGTCCCTCTCACAGGACACGTCCATAACCAGCAGAGCGCACTGACACTACCCCGCCAGCAGGGAGCGCCTGTCCTACTCGTCTCTGTGCTCCTCACACGATGACCCACAACTTCTAGCCCCCCGCACAGCACTGCTTAATAATTACAGCCATAGTGAGGAGGACGGAGGAGCCCGTCCACATCATCCGAGGTGGACATTTGATTGTGACCGGTTCTGGATCCGATGTGCAGCGGTTCAGGTCCAGTAGAAGGAGAGAAGGGGAGGGAAGGTGAAAGAGGGGGCAGTTAAGGACACAGAACTTCTCCAGAGGTGCACGAGCCTCCCGGGCCGGAGCGACAGAGAGGAGCCCGGTGTGTCCGCCCCGCCCACATGGGCTGCAGCCTATAAGAGCCCGAGTCACTTACTAGGCCCGCAGCCTAAATGTCACAATCACCACAGCATTGTCTCGGGCGCTGTTCAACACTGCCTGTAACGTGCGGCTCACTGCCTGACATACCAGAAACCCGCGCCAAAGTGTCCCTGCTACACAACCGTGCATGAAGTGACCAGGGTGACGCGTGTGGCTTGTCACTGCTGCTGACACTCATGACGTCACGCTGTCTTTCCATCACACCGGATACATTTATATACATTATAGGTCAGCAGGGCGCCATTCCTCTCCTTGACACGTGTCCTCCCATCTCTCCAGAAGCGCATGTCTCATGAGAGAACCCGCCGCACATGTGCTCATCCCCAAAGGTGTCTGATAGGATTGTGCTCAGGGTCAGGACACTTCCACACACAACTCACAGGCCGTGTGCTGTGGACAGAGTCAGGCTGGAAAAGGAGTCCGCCTTCCCTCAAACTATTCCCACTTAGATAGAGCTCACAAGAGTCCAACATGGTTGTGTGACACAATAAAAAGGCAGAATCATGATTACATTTGTCTCCTAACCATAGGACAGTGATGGACGAACCTATGGCACTGGTGCCAGAGGTGGCACTCAGAGCCCTTTCTGTGGGCACTCAGGCCATCACCAGAGATGACTCCAGGCATCTTCCTGCAGTCCCAGACAGCCCAGGACTTGCTGTGCACAGAATTTCGCTGTACTATTTCTGCTTTATTGGTGTCCTCATGGTGCTGGTATCAATGAAAACTGTGACAGAGAAGGGAGTATAAATCACAAATTAAATTCTGTGTGGTTGGCACTTTGCGATAATAAGCGTGTCTTTGTTGTAGTTTGGGACACTCGGTCTCTAAAAAGGTTCGCCATCACTGGCCATAGAAGATGACTACATGTAATACTATGGCTGGTTCAACAGCAAGACTTCCCCTTCCCCTACACGTCTGCTTGTACCATCTCTATATAACCCTCCACCCTCTCCATACCAATGCACAGTCCTGCTCCATACCAGTCCTCGACCTGCTTCAACCAATGCACAGACCCTGCTCCATACCGTCCTCCGACCTGCTCCATACCAATGCCACAGTCCTGCTCCATACCAGTCCTCCTTCGACCTGTCTGCTACTCATTGCACAGCCTGCTCATACCAGAAACCCCGACCTGTCCATTCAAAGTCCTTCCGACCTGCCCTACCAATGGCACAGCCCTGCTTCCATACCAGTCCCCGACCGCTTCATACACAATGCACAGTCGTGCTCCATACCATCCTCCGAACTGCCTCCAACACGTCCTTTGACTGGTCCGTCCCAATGCACATCCTGCTCCAATACAAGTCCTCCGACCTGCTCCATACCATGCACAGACCGCTCCAATCCAGTCCCCGACCTGCTTCAATACCAATGCAATGTGCTCCATACAGTCCCTGACCTCTGCTTCATCAATGATGCACGTCTGCTCATCCATACCATTCCTCCGAACTGCTCCATACCAGTCCTCTGACCTGCTCCATACCACAATCCCAGTCCTGCTCCATCCAGTCCTCCGACCTGCTTCATACCCAATTAATGCACAGCCCTGCTCAGTACCAGTCCTCCGAACCTGCTCCATACCAACTGCACAGTCCTGCTCCATTACCAGTCCTCCGTGCCTGCTTTATACCATTGCACAGGCCCTGCTCCCATACCCACGTCATCTCCGCCGACCTGCTCCATAAGACTCGACTCATACTCACAGCCTGCGTCCATACCAGTCCTCCGACCTGCTCCATACCAGTCCCGACCTGCTCCATACCAATGCACAGCTGCTCATACCAGTCCTCTGACTGCTCCATACAAGTCCTTCTGGACCTGCCTCCGTACCAATGCACACTCCTGCTCCATACCAGTCCGTACCGACCTGACTCCATAACACATGCCAACAGAGCCTGACCATTACCAGTCCCCGACCTGCTTTCTCATACCAATGCATCGTGCTCTGCTCCATACCAGTCCCCGACCTTGCTTCATACCAATGTCACAGTCGTGCTCCATACCAGTCCTCCGAATGCTCCATACAGTCTCTGACTGCTCCTACCAATGCCAGTCCTGCTCCATACCAGCCTCCGACCGCTCCATACCATGCACAGCCCATGCTCCTACACCATCCCTCCCGACCTGACCATACAATCCTCGACGCTGCTCCATACCAATGCACTCATGCTCCATACCAGTCCTCCGACCTGCTCCTACCAATCACAGCCTGCCTCCATAACCAGTCCCCGACTTGCTCCATACCAAGTGCACAGCCTGCTCAATACCAGTCCCGACCTGCTCCATACCAATGCACAGCTCTTGCGATACCAGTCCCCCCACCTGCTCCATACCAATGCACAGCCCGTGCCCTCCAGTCCCCCCGACCTGCTCCACATCCAATGGCACAGTCCTGCTCCATACCGGTCCTACGCCCGAACTGCTCCATACAATCCTCTGACACCTACTCCATACCAAGGACAGTCCCTGCTCCATACCTGTCCTCTGACCTGTTCATACCAATGCACAGCCTCCTCTCCATACCAGTCCCCGACCTGCTCCATACAAGTCTCCGACTGCTCTACCAATGCACAGCCCTGCTCCATACCAGTCCCCGACCTGCTCCATACCAATGCACAGTTCCTGCCATACCAGTCCTCCAAACTGCTCCATATAAGTCCTCTGACCTGCTTCCATACCAATGCACATTCCTGACTCCATACACTGCCCCCCCCCCAAGTCCTGCTCCAACCAGTCCCTGAACTGCCTCCATACTTATGCACAGCCCATGTTATACCAAGTCCTCTGCCTGAACCATATCATGTCCTCCGGCCTTCTCAATAACAGTCATCCAACCTCTCCAACCAGTCGATCTCAACCTTCTACAAACCAGTTCAAAGACCTGCCTCTATCCAGTCCCCATTGTCCTGCTCCATACCAGTCCACAGACCTGCTCCATACCAGTCATCCGACCTCCTCCATTACCAGCCTCCAACCTTCTCCAGTACCAGTCCAACCTGCTCCATAACAAGTGCAAGCCCGCTCTGGCATCACAGTCCAGTTGCTCATACCAGTCCACTGACATGCTCTATACCAGTCTCTGACCTGCTTTCATACTAGTCCACTGACCTGCTCTACTATCATCCTCTGACCTGCTTCATACTGGTCCTCTGACCGCTCTCCATACATGCACCAGACACTGACCCATAGCAATCCTCAGGCCTTGCTGCATACCAGTCTCACCAACACCTCATCCGTACAGCCCATCCAGCCTGCTCCTTACCAGTCCACAGACCTGCTCCAGTCCAAGACCTGCTCTCCATACCAATGCCACAGACCTGTCCCATACCAGTCCACAACCTGCCCATACCTTATCCACCGACCCTCCTCCTACCAGTGCACAGACCTCCTCCATACAAGTGCACATAACTGCTTGCATACACAGTTCTCCGGCCTGCTCCACACCGTCCACCTCCTGCTTCCATACCGCAGTGCACTTACCTGCTTCCTACCAGCCCTCCAACCTGCTCCATCTAGTTCCTCTAGCCTGCTCCATACCAGTTAAGCTGTAGACACCCATGAAGCTGCGATAGACTTTTATTTGAGTGGAGGACCACTGCGGAATTTTCATTGAAGCAAGGCTCGCGGGACTTTCATTGATGTGGAGGCTGCCGCAGGACATTAAATAAGTGATATAAGAAATGGTCTGCTGGTCCCTACGTAAAGTGTATGAGTAGGTGCTTGAAGTAATGTCGTTGTCGCAGATATGTGTATTTCAAATGTAAATTTGCGGGGCAAGGGTTGTAGGCGCAAATTTATGTTATATAGAGGTCATTGATTCCAAGTTTGCATTAGGATCCATGGTGTCTTCTTAACACCATAGAATAAGTAATCAAAATCAGATGGGGAGTTACCAAACAACCAGGATCACCCAGTTTAACTGTTTCTTCATGCAGCTCATGAAACAAAGGATAACAAACATGTTGAAACAGGATGCAGACAGCTCTCCATACCTCTTTGTCAAGTTGTCAGATAATGGGTCACAGCAATCACCTCCTCATTCATTAAATAGAACTAATCTACATGCTGGTTGTACAAACACTAATAACCCTGTACAAAGGCAGGTTATTTCTGAATGACAAAAACTTGGCCAATGAAGAACATAAGGGGCCTTCTGGGGTGGCAGCATTCAGAATCAGCAGGATATTATTTTGTATACTCTCAGAGCAGTCTATATGATAATCTAAATTCTTTAGAAGGGGTGACCAATAAACGCTTCCCCCACTGCCAAGCAATGTTTTTTTATGCTAGTCGTTATGCCTCTACAAGTTTTAGCGCAAAGATCAGGTCTCTGTAATGTATACCAGTACATCATCTTCTGATTTGTGTTCATATGGACAAAATAAGGAAAGGAATTAAGCAAGCAAGTAAACATTTTAGAAGAGGGTGATTTTCCCAAAGTATTGCCATAACATTTAGGTCATCCATAGTTACTTTCTCTACCAAATGACAGAAAGGTTGTCATCTAGCCCAAGTCTTTTCTATAAACAGAGACACTCAACTTGCTGCAATACAAAAAGTTAAGCTGTGGTTGTCCTTCCCTCAGGCGTGGTAACACACAGGGCAGTTTGTCTGACATGAAAGTTCTACAGTAATACCCTGCATGTGACAGTTCACTGGTGTATGTCACTTTCTAGTCACGTCCTGCAACAAACGTCAAGAAGAAGCAGAAAAAGATGTAACAAAGGTTCCTAGCTCAAGATGCATGAACTTCAAGACGTTTTGTAACAGTACTAATAACTAGATGTCATAACAAAAACAAGCGGAAACAAAAATATATACTGCACACCAAAGGGTAAGTACAAGTAGAGACATGTGTAATGGTAGCTCCCCTAAATTTAGGTATTCCTGTAGGGAATTAACCCTTTCCATCCACTGCGAGAGTATTGGATACATAAAGAAATAACATCTGTAGAGACATGGACTAACTGTGTAATGAAGAGTGGGTCATTGGATAGTGGTCCTGTAAAATGTTGACGGGAGTACATCAGAGGGATAGCAGAAAAAGCAAAAAAGTGAACCCAACAAGCTTTCTGATATTCTACACCCTCCCTCACATTGTGGGTTCCTCATTCCCATGACATTGTGGACCCTCTCTTCCTCCTCTTGCCATGTTGGCTCCTCATCTCACCCCTCATATTTTGGCCCCTGTTCCTCCATCCCTTCATATTGTGGCCCATGTCCTCCACCCCCTTCATATGTGACCCCCCTGTACTCCCTTCTTCCTCTATATGCTTTCCTGTCCTCAATTCCCTTCCAGATTTTATTGTTGCCTCCTCATCCTCACATTTGTGGCTCCTCTCAATTCTCTCCTGACATTGTGGGCATCCTTATACGCTTTCTCCCTTTGTCCTTTTGGACCCCTATCTCACCATCATATTTTGGTTCCTCTCCTCCATTCCCCCATATTGGCCCCTGTGCCCTCACATACCCGCTAGTAGTTTGCCCTCTTGTGCCACTCGTATTGTGCCCGCTCTTGTGGCCCTCGTAGTGTACCACTCATTGTATGTGGCGCCTCTGTCACTCCATCCCCTCATTTTTGTGGCCCTGTCTGCATCCCTTCCATATTATGTGCAGCTTCTTCCATCATATCAGATTTGTGACCCCCTGTTTTAATCCCTTCTATATTGTGGCCCCTGCCTTCAACCCCCTCAACTGTGGCCCTGCCTCCTTCTCCCTTTTATACTGTGGCCCCCTGTTTCTCCACCACCCCCTCAAATTGTGGTCCCCCTGTCATACATCCCCTTATAGTAGGCTCCTTTTCCACCCCCTCAATTGTGTAAGTTGCTTGTGCCCTCATTGGACTCACATCTAGGTCGTATTAATAATGTTTGGTTATTTTTAATTGTGTCCATGAAACAACCTCATACAGGTCGATTTGATATTGTACTATAAACTAGAAGTCCATAAAGTGGGGCCCTGTGGCCAATACTAAAAGTGAGGCGCTCCAAAATCAATACTATTTTGATGACAGTCAAATTCAGTAAGAGCTCTTAGGCCCTGCTTAAAAATAACACACTCTGTAGTTATTAGTATATAAACAGTAGTATGGTTAAAGCAATCTGTAATATGGACCGTAAAGAATTTTAAGGAGGAAATAGAACAGATGATAGTAGATGGACTATAGAATGATAGATAGTAAAGATGATCTAATTTATTTATAATGATTATAGATTTATAGATGCAAATATAAAGTAGATTTTATAGATTAGTATAGTACAAGAGAAATAGATCGATTGATAGAGTGCATAGTGTATAGATAGAAGATATTTAGATAAAATACATCATCACAGCTAGATTAAATAAATGTTAGGTCGACATCATTCACACGCCTATAGGGGACGATATATAGGCCGACGTATATAGGATCCTAAGATATTATAAGTATACGCCACCCATAGGCAGCATGGGCGACGCTGCCCCTCGGGGAGATTTGTGCGGCACCGTACCGTTCCGTACCGGGAACCTGTCCTATCTTTTCCGTATAGCGCGCCGTGTGCGTCCATGGTTGCTATGGAAGGGGCGGGGGTGACTTTCCGCTTACCTCCTCTCCTCTCCCCAGTACGTGCGTTTGCCCGCTACGGTACTGTACGTGGGGGCGGCAACGGCAGTGTGATATAGCTTAGACAAGACAGAAATATATAGATAGGAAATAGACAAATTATAGGAAGATAGATAACTAGACAGATGGATGATAGTTGATCTAGACAGGTGTAATATGATAAGACACTCAACCCGAAGCATTTAACCCTCCTCTGCCCACCAACGTCCAAATGCAGGGGGCGCCTCTTATGAAGGGAGCCCTTGGGAAATGCCCAGGTTGCACACTCCGCCCTGCGCCGCGGCCCTGCCTGTTAGGTGTAGGTCCCGAATTGGACCTAACGTGTCTCTTGAAGTCACGTCTCAATGACATCACTGAGCCATCCTTTGAAGGCATACAAAGATTTACAACAGTGTCACCTGCTGTAGTGGTCACCAGTACTCTGGCAGGCAAGAAATAATCTGCCCAGCACGCGATAAAAGGGAACTTGTTAGTAATCTGGTGGTTAGCCAGAGGTGGGAGAACCTGCAACCACTGGCTATCATATTGGTTGAACCTAAAGTGTCAATGTTTTAAATGTGTACATCTATTAAAACCCTTGTGGATCACAACAGTAATGGAAAATACATGTTTCCCCATGTGTCTGATTTATATAAAACTTTTCATATGTCATGAAACAGAAAGAGGACGTGCCTATGTAATTAGCACTAGTAATCAGTTTTTCAGACCTCATTAGGGTATTCATCCAAATAGGACAATATCTTCTCAAATGGCTAAGTTATACATTAAAATAAATGTGCGTTAATAAAGCCTATTAGCATGAAAAAGGATCTGTCACCGTCCCTTGTCATATCTCTGTGGTAAGTCTGGAGACATCTGTTTCAAAATTGGTCAATGTAAAGTTCCTCTGAGTCAAATTTATCCTCTTGAGATATTATATTAAATGGAAGCTGTAGTTATTAGATTAATAGGGGTGTCAGTCACAACACGTTAGCTCCTATACCACAGAATAGCCGCTTAACTTATTAATATAGGACCCCGCAGATCACAGAACACACAGGATGCATTTTAACCCTGTATTCATCCAAACATACAGAACATCGTAGTGGTGCATTTGCACCTGCACTATGGGCTCTGACGGAAGAGAAGACTGAGCGCTGTTCTCTAATATGCACACATTTCTATGGACAATGGTAGAGTAGCAGTGAGACGTGTTGCGTCTGGCCACTCCATCTTTTGGGGTGGGGCTACGGGTTTCGTGATCCGTGGGGTCCCTTCACTGAGAACCTCAATCGATCAAGAAGTTAGCCACCATACTGTGGCATGGAAACCCTTAAGTAAGGGTGTCATTACACATTCTCCTGGTGTCAGCAGTGATTGCGGACCGTTTTGATAGCATGCAACTGGTAAACATCACCAATCTGTAATTATCAGTAATTTCTCTGTTGATATGCTCTTTTGAAACAACAACACTAATTCAAAATACCATAATAAGTACCTGCCCAACCAGTGTTAAATTTAGACTTTAGTACAGTAGATATCTGTCATACGTACCACTTTGCCTAAGCTTTAGACCATAACAAGGAAAATAAGCCATATACTTACTCATAAGGACAGAGTGCTTTAGAGACTGCCATAGCAACTGTAACTTATGTGTGCCACCGGTTACTGGAAAGACTGCAGAAATTCATTTCTGAATGTCATCCTCAGTGTGGGAAAGATTGGGTAATCTTGATAGCTCTATATTTGAAAATGAGGAGAGTTTAGTATTTCACAGCAGGTCAAAGACATATGTGACTTCTGGGGGTCATTCATTATTTTTGGTGCCAGTGATTTTACAGTGAATTTGCATGGTGATGATATTTATGGTTGGCCTGCCTTAATTAATTTAATCACCCATAAGATGAACCACAGAGATCACAGATTGTCAAACCACATTCAAGTAGGTAGACTTATTTATGTTGGCCACTAAAAATTGAAGGGAAACATGAGAAGTGCAAGGAAAGTAGTGAATTGATAGAGTTTTCCTCAACATTACCCCTGAGGAGGAGCCTATTACAGTGCAAAACGCATGGGAACCTTGTCCCCCAGTTCCAGCATGATTTGGTTGTGCTATCTAGGTAATCAATGGCTATTTTTATTCAGCTATTGACTTGTTCATACCACACTTGGATATTATTACTAAAACTCTGGATTTCACTTTTGTTATGTACCTTCTTTTAGACAAAGTCCTGGTGTGAAATTACTGTAATTATATTGGCACGCTGGGACATTAGTTTTGTACAGCACTCAAGTGCTTTTTACATGTCTTTATCTTTTCAATTGTTGATGAAGTTAAAAAGGACTATAATTATCTATCAATTGGACATCCGCTTTTTGTTTCCAATTTATGTACCTAATCATTGGATGTATATACATGATATGGACCCAAAACCCCACTATTGATATGGTGTTCCGCCTCAACATTCAGTGATAAAAAAAAAGTTTTGAAAGGAGTTAAATTATTGCTTCGATATGTGCGCCAAAAGGTGTGCAGCAACAAGCCAAAAAATTGCAAAATTGAATATAAATGCCATTATGGTGTTTAATACCTTTTTGCTAAATGAATGTACAGACAGGTTACAGTACATAAATTCAGTAAGGTTTGTTCTTAAAGGACATCTACCTCAAGGACTGGGAGGGTTGTATACAAATGAGGCCATCCATTTGATAAAGCTTTCATCCTGGGTGGTAGATGCCCTTTAAAGTTAATTTGTATGCCACCTAACAGAACAGGTCTAATAATAATATGTAAAACCCGTCAAATAGTTTTTTGCTGCCATCTATAAGTCTGATTTTCCTTAGAGGTTCTCCCATAGACAAGATTCTTTAATACACACAGGATAACAAAAGTAACACATTCTCTTAATCAATGTTATTAACAAAAATTACAGCTTAACATTTACAGTCAAGTCCAACCTGTCTCTTCAGTCTTGTGTACACAATTTCCGTTGCCACTGCCCCTGCTTCGACTCCAAATCTTCTACTCTTAGGGCCGGCTGCACAGGAGTGACTATAACATTATCATTGCTGGTGCTGTGCTTCAGTGTATGATAAAATCCCTGTCTAATATAACTGTTTGACTATCCAGGACCTTCTGATCTGACAATACAATTGTTTATGTAGTATATTATATGTTATTATTTCTAGTATTTTATGGTATTGTATATTTTCTCAATTGGTAAGTGGTGGTTTAAAATAAACCAAGATTTCTAGGAAACTGGAGAGTTTGATAAGTCCTGTAGTTACTTCTGTTTCTGTCTTACTAGAACTTTTCATTCAAAAACCCATTCGTAGCAACACGAATTAATTAGTTTTCTAATTAGTTTTGAGGAGGAATGAGTGTGAATGTACCCTTGTGCCTTACTCTAGTTTATTCCTGAACACATGGATTGGAAACAAACTTGCTTTTATAAAGGGCAGCCTATTAATTATGAGGACAGGTAATTTAACAAGCAGTTTTTTTCATTCTTTTGGACACATATATAACCGACCCCCCAGCAGTTAGATAATGTGCATATTAGGAGGAACTTTCTCATTATTAACACGTTACCCTTTTCAGTGTCCACTCACCTATTTGTAGCTTAACCGGCTTATGTCGCTCTTGTATCTAGTTCGTGACTCGATTTTCTGACGCACACTGAAGCTTCTGTCGCATGGACATTATTACACCCCCCTTTTCCAAGGTCACTCCCATTTTGCAGCCAGTCGGAAAGCGCGTAGAACCAATTACATGTGTTACACAGCAGTTCAGGTGCAAACTACTCCAATTCTTACTGGTTTAGACAGATTGATACAGTGGGTACAGAAAGTATTCAGACCCTCTTTAAATGTTTCACTCTTGTTTCAACATTGATTGCAAGCCAATTGGTAAGATCAAAACTTCTTTTTCTGCTCATTAATGTACACTCTGCACCCTATGGTTGCACAGAAAAAAACGTAAATACACAAATACTTTATAAATTCATAAATATTCAGCCTCTTTGCTCTCAGTATGGTAGAACACCTCTTGAGCTATACAGCCACGAGTCTCCTAGAAGATGCTCAAGTTTTTCAACAACACCTGGATTTGGGGGATCCTCTGCCATCTCCTTGGGCCCAGATCCTCTCCGTTCCCTCGGTTGGTGGGAGAAATTTGTGGAAGAATTTTCAAGTCTCTCTCAGAGATACCTGGGGTGGTTTAGGTTCAAGGGCTTGAGCGGGGGCCAGTCATGAATGTCACAGAGTTGTTCTAAAGTCTCTGTTTGGTTATGTTAGCTTTGTGATTAGGATGCATTGTTCTTTGTGAAGGTGCACCTTCAGCCCATCTGATGTGCAGAGTCAGTCTACGAGAGATTTGGCATCCGATTGTCCTTGTATATACAGTTGTCCTGTCTCCAACAGCGGAAAAACAACCACCCATAGTATTATTCTGCCAACCACCTTGTATTTGGCTAGGTGGTGATGACAGTGTTGGGTTTTCACCCACACTTTTACTGAGGACGAGGTTCCGTCGGCAACTTCCGACTGGTGGGGGCTGCAGTGATAGTTGTCCTTGTGAACTTTCTCCTTTTTCAATATTGCGATTTTGGAGATCAGCCACAGGATCGGGGTTGTTCTTTTAACTTTCAACACAAAGCGCTCTTCGTCCCACCTTACTTAGCTTGGCTGGGACGCCAGGTAGAGGATAGATTGTGTTCATGTCAAACTTCTTCCATTAATTATTATTGACGGCATTGTGACTCTTAGGAATCTTGAGTGACCTGCAGAAATTCTGTTTGTAAACCTTGGCCAGAACTGTGCATGCCCACACTTTGTTCTGAGCTCATCTGTGGTCAGTTCCTTTCACCTTATTATTCTCATGTGTTTTGACAGCATTGGTGAGCTGTGAGTTCGTTATATAGACAGGTGGTAAGCATTCCTAAGCAGTCCAATTGAGTTTAATTAAAAGGACCCTGTCATTCCAATAATAGGAAGGTGCACTTGTGGCTGCTTACTAAGTAAGCAGCTACTAAGCGCTATCTCAGATGCAGCAGTGTTACACTGCTAGCTTATCGAACACCTCACCATACGCTAGCAGTACACTTGCCACAATGTACAATAGAATGCTGGACCGCCACTGTAAACGGTCGGGGTATGTATGAGGGGTGGGTAATTATTGGGACTGCGCATGAGACTTGGGAGTTCACCATTTCTTCATGCATTTTGGAATTTTTTTCCTGCTTCCCAGTACATGGGATGGATTCTTAAATTACCATTACTGATAAGTGGCATTGTTACGCAGAAAAGAAGCGCTCACACAGCTCTTTTACATGTTAAAATAAAAAGTTTATAGATTTTTGATGGGGGGACCGTGAAAAAAATGAATAAACAAAAATTATAAAAGGACTAGGTTCTTAAGGGGATTTTAAAGGTGCCCAAAAAAAAGTGGTTGCCTCGTCATGGCAGTTGCAGGGGCACCAGATTCATGAAGAAGACAGTGTGCACAAATCACTTAATCTGGCGCCCTCTGCACACCTACACAGGCCAAGTGTGCACCAATGTATTTTAATGTAATGTATTATGTAATGTTCTCACATGACCTATCCCTCCATGTTCCTTACTGCTCCCTAGCGTTTGTCTTTTTATTGGTTCACATTCGAGATTTGTCCTTGAAAAAGAATTAATTATGACTGAGATCCGCTTGACTAATTTCGGTAGCACTTGCTCAGTGGTATGGCTCCACATACATTTATTTTTGGTGTGTCTTTCCAACTTCATCAATTCCTGAAGCATAAGAGCATTGTCCAGACATATGTGCACTATTTGTTACCAATTTTTAGAATTTGCACTGTATACATTGTCATTGTGTACTCTGCAATTGGATACTAAATTAATGTTGCCATTTTTAATTGCGACTTTGCCTCTGCTACAGTTCTGATAGAGAGAGGGTAGCACAAAATGCGGTACGTCCCGTTATCGAGACAAAAACTTTTTCCCGATGTCTCGGTGCTCGTCTCGAAAATAACGAGCCCCCATTGAAGTCAATGGTAAGACTCGAGCATTTTTCAAGGGGACCAAGGCTCTGCACAGGGAACCTGGCCAAACACCTGGACCTAAAACAGAAGATGGAAACAGACCACGGAAATGTCAGGGAAACAGCAGGGGCAAGCATGCATGATGTCCTCTTTCGAGGCTGGCTTAATTCGCACCATTATTCCAAAAATTATGGCAACAGCATGGCCATGACAGAGTGAACCAAATGAGGCTGATTAGCATCTAAAACATCCAATAATTACCTGACACTATAGGGGACGGCCTGCGAGGCAAGCGGCCAGCAGATGGCAGGCTAGAGCGTCCTCATGGCGACATACCCTAATGGACTCAGTTTCACCAAAGGAGGTGAAATGAATTTCCATGTGAAAAAAGGTTTGACCTTATATTTAGTCGACTAACACAGCATGTCATGGTGGCGACATAAAGTGACCAAGGTTACAAACGTACTGGTGAAACGCCCCGAAAAATGAGGTCCGACACAGCTCTTTTGATAAGGGGAACGACATGTGGAGGAACACCATGTGGAAACGACTTCCATGATTAAGAGCAGACAGTATGCCGCTGCTTTGCTGATGCAAACTTCAGCTCAGCTGGCGGCGACAGTATGGGCCGAGTTCCACTAGTATTGGTGAAACACCTGCAAATTCTGCCTGGAAACAGCTTCGTTTGATAACGAAGGGACGTGTATGGAGGCAGTGACCTCGTAAGTAGATGAAAGGTGCTTGCAGTTAAAACTATGTTAGTTGGATCTTGAGATGGAGCTGGCGCTCGGCTTGTCAAGGCCGAGCTTTCGCACAATCCAAGCACCCTGTCTACTAGGCTAAACTCCCAAACATGCACTTTTCTAAGACCTTTTTGATAAGATCAAGTGTAGTAGCGTTCTTACTATCGTTTGGGATCTATGCGGGTGAGGGGAATGGTAAACAGCATGCGCAAAGAACGCGCTGAAAATAATATCGGTAAAATGAAAGAAAGTCTTCCGCCAGTTATATTGAGTGGATTACCCAGCAGGGTGTGCGACAAAGTTAGACAGTTTTGATGGGTGATCCATTGAAAAACAACCCAAATTCAGCCTGACACATGGTTTGTTTGATAAGGAGAAAACCATGGGCAGCTAAGGCAGGTTTATTTGGAGCTAGCTTTGCGATGGCATATGGTGGAGGTGTGGGACGAGCAAGGAGACAACGTGGGAGCAGCTAAAAGACGACATGGGAGGCGCTATGAGAACAATTTATTTGAGAGTGCCTGTATGTGGCAGTTCAAAAAAATGTTTTTCAAACCGAAGGAGCGGTAGGTGGTCCTCCAGAAAAATTAAATAATTGAGTGCCTGTATTTGCCACTCCCAAACAAATTGCTTAAAAAGCAGGACCTGCGGGTAAGGTGGGCCCTCCAAAAAAACTAAATACATAGAGTACTATAGCTAGAGCCAGTTTGGCCCTGGCAAAAAAATAGCCAGTTTCTCCTTGCTTTTGGTACAAGAGGAGGAGAGAAGCGACCAATGAGGAGGAGTGAGTGCATCATTATTCAGGTTGAGCTTCTTTCCTGGTGGAGAATGAAATCCGAGAAATCCAGGCTTTATATCGTTGATAAACAGTCCGCCTGTCAGCGCTGCCATCGACAGGCGTGTATGCTTATCGGTGATGATTGGCCACCAGCTGCACTGTAAACCTCGCCGAATCAACACACTAACGGCCAGGTGCAGGCAAGAAACCTCCAAGGCCGTTACAGCGGCCAGTTCGTGTCCACATTCCAGCATTTGAAACCAGTAGTTGTAGGCGAGTGGGTGATCATTTTAGGACGATGGCTCATGGTCAGCTACGTCTCCCTACCATCTTTCTGTACAAGATTCACAGCCCTACTCTGCCGCAGCTGGGGAACAGTGACAGGTCTTGCTGGGTGACATAAAAAAACTGGCAAAAGGCCTTGTAAAGCGTACCCCTGCCACGAGTGCTGGAAGCTCTCCTGCTCGCCTACTTGCTAACTGTCACGCTCAAAGTACGCCCTCTGCCGCTAGCGCTCTGTCAGAAAGGGAAATGACTGTTTCAGCTTGTGCAACTCAGGCCGTGCTGGTATCATTTAGCCAATTCTCAACTCCTTTCTTTCCTCTCAGGGATGAGGTGTGAAAATTTGCTTGTACCGTGGGCCAGGAGATAGTGAATACCCAGTAATGGTGTTGGAATAATTTCTTTGAACGCGAGGGTCACGGGATATGGCAGCCAGAACATGAAATCTGCATATGTGCCAGAAGTCCAACACGCGCCAGATTCACTACCCTCAACTGCTTGATGCCCACTTTCTCCTCCTCCAACTCCTCTTCTTCTGCCATAACAGCTGAACAGTGAAGGAACTGAAACATGTGTCCCCTCTTCTGTACTCGCAAACATTACTCCCCTCCTCTTCTCCGATCTACCCCTCACAGCCTCCTCCGACTATGCGGCTGAAAACAACCCCTAAGTTTTGCTTTGGGCTATCAACCAGGGGAATCTCTTCCACCGTCTCTCTGTGAACGAGCGCAAAGCTTCCGACTTCATGCTGACCAGGAGTTTTTCATCACAGCCAAGCCGCGGGATGGTGAGGCTGATGAATGGCCGGCATCGCCACTGAACCATCTGTATTGACTCCTCAAAGTTAATCAGCCCTCGACGACTATCAGACAAATCCACGGTCACTCCTCATTGTAGACTTGAGGAGCTGATCTTGACCTGATACCAGTGTTGGTTGGAATGTTGACATTCTGGCAGCTATACAATCGCTACTGCGCTGCTGTTAACCTCTGGATAACATGGTTATGGTTGAACCACACTTGTGGGCATTGTAGCCCAACAGTCGGTGAGTCGGGGCAGGCGTTTGGAGGCGGTGCGCTTGCCCCGCTCCCTGAGAGTGCAGATCTGTGATGGACTTCCTGAAATGCCGCACAATGCGGCGCCCACCTTGTGATGCAAATCAGACGATTGGGGGTATTGCTTGAGAAACGCTGAACTATGAGATTATAACACATCGGGCGGCCAGGCTTGGCAATTGTCAGTCTGCGAGTTGCAGGGCAGAAGCCGCCACCAGTTACGGCCGGCGTTGTCACACCACAACCCATGCCCTGGGTTCGGTTCAGCCGGGTGGCCACCCACAGATCAGTCCGAGCCGTATGTCCTTGGTAAAGCTCTTGGGCGGTGTGCTTTTAATACGCCTGAGCTCAGCATTTTTTTTGAGACACCGCCTGCTTGTCGCTTAGCGATGGCACTGCTTGGCTGTTGGCCTAGAGCTACACCGACTTGATGCGCCATGCCCACCCGGATGGTAATTCGGTAGGAGGAGAGGTCGAGGGGGGGTCGGGAGTGAGGAGGAGGTCATATTAGGCCTTTGAGACCTGTGACCGAGGTAGGCCCCCGCCATCCTCCGGCGTCGCAGATATAGCACACCCATGGTTGACTCGGTCCCCGCCTCCACCAAGTTAACCCAAGTGCCGTCAGCGATAACTTAGTGGACATCGGCCCCAGCAATCGTCACCGTGTCCGTGGTCAGGTGGACCTTGTCAGAAACGGTTGCGTCAGGGCACGGATGATGTTCTCTGACACGCATTGCTTGTGCAGGGCGGGACGGCACATCGGGAAAAGTAGTGCGCGGCATGGGGACCGAATCCGAGGGGCGGGCCGCCGCCATAGGGTTCGAAAGGCCTTCGGTCTCTACTCAGCCTATGGGCGGCATCCTCTCGCACCAAGTCAATCAAACTTGTATAGGTGGACGTTGAGGCTGGGCGTGTGGGTGTGTTGCTCTATACTTCCTTTTGCGCTCCACGTGTCCTGGGGTTATGGAGAGCTGAACGCTGGTGGAATGCTGTTGAGGATCGTGGGAGGCGAAGATGGGTTTTTCGCACGGGAGTGTTTTGGGCCGTCCTTGGCAAGGGTGACTATCAGATGACAACAGGGGAAGGAGCAGTGGTTTGCCCGTCCCAGAGTGAAAACGGGCTTGGTGCCATTGAGTGGGGTGTTTTAGCATTCATAGCCTGCGCATACCTGGTGGTAGTTAAGCTAGTAGTGGTGGAACCCCTGATGATCTGGTTTGGCAACGGGTTCACACACAGTCCCTTCGGTCATTCCGGTGTTTCTTTAAAAAGAACCTCCAGACTTCTGAAAATCTAGCTCTCTCGCCACGGGAGCTTGCTACGGGCACTGCCTCGTGCCTCTTCTCCGTCTGGCCCCACCACTGCCTCTTCCAACCTGTTCTTGGTATAGTACTCGCCTCCGTCTCAAAGCCCTGGTGTCCACCACCCGGCCTATCACCCAGCTTGTCTGTCCCCCCCCCCCCCCACCCCACCTCATCATCCTCCGATCCCTCAGTCTGGCTCACCCCTCGGCTTCCTGCCCTGACCAAACTCACCACTGTCTGACAAACCGTGTCTCCCCTCAATCGTCCGACCCTCTTTACATTACACACTTCTCCACTACGTCAATAATGTCTCATCAGCCCCAGACTTGCGACTGTGAAACCCTGGGCATCGGAAATTGCTCAGGCACAACCGACAAGTGGTTTGTGACTGTGGGAATGTCCGAACAGTTCCATAGTATGATTCCGGTTCTAAATTCCAAATTTGCTGGGAGGGGGCAGACTGGGGGGAAGGAGGCTGAGGTGGGGAGCTGAGGAGTGCTGATTTCGGTGACAGGGTGGACTTGCCTGAAGACTGACTGGTGACAAATGGCTAGAAGCATTGTCCGCAACCACGACATCACCTCTCGTCACTGTTTCTGGCCTCAACATGCTCTACCACGTCCCAGTAATTGAGACATGATGAACCTATGAGTGTAGCTCTGCGGCGTTCGCCCTGCTCCCGCATCAGCATGGTGGTGTCTCACCCCGGCCAGGAGCCACGGCCTCTGACCCCCTGCAAGTAGTTGTGACGCAGCCCACGTCCACGCCCTCGTCCTCTACCCTAGCCCGCGGGTTAAACATTTTCAAAATTAAATGTAAACTTCTAATTTTTTTTTTGTGTTTTTTTGTTTTTTTTTTTTTAACAAATCGATACTATCCTATGCTATGGCTAGTTTCTAACCTACACTGGCAGCACACAACTGGATTTGTGCTGTTGCCAGATGCTTTGAGTTATAAGAGAATAACTAAAAAATAAATACTCAGAGACTCGTCTAATCAAATTCAAACCCCTAATAATTGTCCCACTTCGGTGTTGAGGTGGGATATGTGTGTCAATAAGAGCTAAACAACGGTCCGCAAGTCCCCCTGCAAATTCCTCACAATATGGTACTAGTGCACTACTAATGCCAGCAAGCCCAGCCCAAGCAACCAAAAAAAAAGGAACATATAACACTCTTGTAGGGCCTAATAAGCCGTTTTGGTGTTCTCCTATGGCTATATTTTCTAGCCCCACTAGCAAAGCACACACTGCTTTGGCAGATTAATGTGAGTTCTAAAGAATAAACCGTTAAAAAAAAAAAAAAAAATTAATCAGCCTACCTCGGCGTAATTCAAATCAAACCCCTAATAAATTGTCCCACTTCGGTGTTTGAGGTGGAACATTGTGTCCCTAAACAACACAACGGTCGCAAGTCCCCCCTGCACTTCTCACCAATTGGTACTAGCTGCACTACTAAGCCAGCAAGCCCACCACGCAAACCAAAAAAAAGACAATATAATAACGCTATTGTATTGTATGAGGTTGGATATGTGTGTCACTAGATCTACACACATATCTCCCTGCCCAATTACTCACATATGGTACTAGCTGGCAACACTAATAGCGCAAGCCCCATCCCACAATCAAACCAAAACAAAGGAAAATAAAACGTTCTTGTAGGCCGAAAAAAGGTACTGTTTGGGTTCTTGTAGAATCACTCCTGCCTAACACTATTCAATAGAACACCCTAACGCTTTTCCCTGACCAGCGGCATCTCTCTCCTCCCTAAGATCGGCCCAATCCAAACGAGAATGACCGCGCGCAGCGCGTGGCAGGGCTAGTCTATTTCCAGGGTGGTCCTGTCTGGCCATCCAAACCACTGCTATCACGACGTGTCAGGGTAACACATCCATGCTGGGGTGAGTGCAGAGCTCCCTGGCTTGTGATTGTCTCTGTTTCTCTGGACGCTCCAAAATGCAAAACGTGGGGAAATGGCCATTTTCCTCGAGAGGGGCAAGTATTCGATCCAGCGCGAGCATTTCGAGTACGCTAATTCTCGAACGAGGCATCAAGCTCGGACGAGTATGTTCGCTCATCTCTAGTTCTGACACTAGACAAAAACGTTATGTAAACCCTTTTTGGCTGTGCCACACAGATAGATAAACACATCTACAATGAATTAGGTGCCTGCTTCAAAATCCCATCCAGCCTAAAAAGGACCTACATAACTCTCAATTTTTTATATCACATTTTGCATTTTTCAAACTAAAATTTCAAACTAAAACCATACAGTATTTTATTCTATTCAATTTCCTGACTGACTGCACATTTTTGTATTTGATTTTCTGTACATGACAATGTGGGGGGGGGCTGCCATCTGTCTGTACTGAACTGCTGTTAAAGGGGTATTTATTCCAGAAATATGACCTCTGATAAAAAAAACAAAACATAATGCTAATTAATCTGTTACTACTACAAATACACTATGTCAATTAAGTACAAAACCCCCCGTTCCCGAATCTATTTGCCATTTCTTAGAGGCTGTGGGTTTGTAAGTGTGTTGTCACTGACTAACGCCTAACCCTTGTGAATTGGGATCTGGGATAGTCTGTACGTGGCGGGGGAAACTGCAACTGGTAAAGTGTAAAAGGCTGTGGCAAGTCATAATCCTTCCGGAAAGGAGGTCAGGGAAAGTTGTCCTGTGGTATCTTATGTGACTGTGGTTTGTCCAGAAAGCTGAAATAGTGAATTGGGTCTTCGTGTAGGTAATTGTAGTTCCGGGTAAATGGATTAAATATGATGGTGAAATTCTAGTAAGGTCTCAATGTGTCCTCCCAGATACAGAAGATATCATTCAATGTACCTTTTGTAAATGATGATGTGCTAGTTGAAAGGGGATGATGGTAAAAGCAATGTTTATTAAAAGTGGTCCATATAAGTTTTGCATAAGAGGTGCTCAATTATTCGAGCCCATGGCCGTCTCTTTGGAGCGTAAGTAGAATTGGTCTTGGAACATGAAGTATTTTGTTCGAAGACCAAAAGAGAGCTAAGTCCGTGTATAGGGAAATTTTTAATGGGTTCCATATCATGTTCCTATCAACATTCTATTGACGGCTTGGAGTCCCTTGGCATGTTTGATGACTATATAGGCTTAGTTCCGTTCCCATGTAACTATCCTGCCGAGTAGGGTGAATTGGACCTAGTGATAATCTGTTGGAGAAATTGGAGTATCGAGAAGGAATGATGAGTGTTTCGATCAATGGTGTAAAGTCCCTTCTCTAGGATATCGACAGTGGTGACAAATAGAGTCGTGGAGGCCTCAATTGGCCGGCCAAGAGGTTTGTCAAGTGTTTTGTATCTTGGGTAAATTATTAGCAAACCAGGATCACCGGGTATGACTTGTTAGAAAACGGCCAGGGCGCTGAGATTATACCCCTTTGTGATATTGGTCATTGTTTTTCTGAGTCAACCTAATCTTGTGAGTTTGGTAATTTCTGGTAAATTAGGTTGATCATTTTATCTGATGTAGGCATTCCTTCACTAGTCTTTTTGTCCATTATTACCAGAGCAACTGTCCTTGTGTGGGTGAAGTTTGATATAACTCTTTATTTTGCAGTAATGAGTGGAGGCCTGTCTATCGGCCTGGACATTTTGCTGTGGGTTTTGGTAGTACCTCTATTGAATATAACGAACTGGTCCAAGTGTCCTTGGACATCTGTCTGTAGTCTCAATGTGGGGGTGGACTAGGTGGCATTACATCCTTAATTTCTTTAGGACCAAGTTCTACTTTGGATAATCGATTGCTGTTGTAATGTCCCTGATTGTTGTAGGTGAGCTGTCAGATTCTTGTAAATGTCCTCGGGGTCTGTATATTACAGAAGAACCTCTGAAAGAGTCCATGTCAAGTTGAAATGTATCAATTGATACGTGGGACCAAAAAATAATCCTTTTTTGTAAATAGATTTATTTGTTGGCTGGGACTCAATGAGTAAGACATTGGTTATGGTAGGGTTTGAGAGTAGTCCTACTCCTGTGAGCGGTGTTGTCATCGTGGTCTCTCTGGTTTGATTTGCCTACACCCCCACCTCGTCTTCTTTCTCTTCTTCCCTCATGGTCTCTCGTTATCTAAAAAATGTTGTTTTTTTTTGGTCGTTGGAACATTGAACTTTCTGGAACTGAGTCTGAGAACGTGACTTCTTTTGATGATGATCTGTTTCGGTGGGGTCCCTGCCTCGAGGTAAAGGTTGTCATGAAGGGTCATGCCATTTCTTTAACATTTTTCACAAATCTGTATCTTAGGCGTTCGTCCGTCCCGTAAGAACGTGCCTTTTAGTTGCCAGAGTTTGCCCTCACTCAACAACACTTGCGATGTTTCACTCCATGCTTGGAGAGTTTTCTTTGTGTTGGGTAAGAGCCTCTGCTGCGAGTGTATCTGATTTTATTTCAATTGTTAATGTTTTGTCAATTCATTTTGTTTGTTCAGTTCCTCAGCTAAACTTTATCCTTATTGAAGAGACTGTAAGTGTCATAAGATCGAATGCACATTTGGTTGAGATGGATTCAAATGTTTGCAGTATTCTGTATTTGTCACGAGATCCGTCCGGGTCGTAGTGGTACTCGGAAACTGCGTGGTATCCCACTCTACTAATGTATTCTACAGAGTATGCATGTAGTTCGTAGTTAGTGAGTTTCTTGGAGACTTGTTCAGTCCCCCAGATTTAAAGTCCGGTTGGTGGTGTTTGCAAGGAAATCTTCGTGCTATGGTACCTGTGATACTGAGCTTCTTTTTGCGTTGATTATAGGATAAAAAAGGACTTTTCAGTTTCTTTGTCACTGTTTCTTCTTCGAGTACTAAACCGTAAGGTTTACTATAATCAACAAAGGATGTGCAGGTTCAGCACCCGAAAAAAGTTGGGTGCCAGATAGTTAGGGTAGGGTTCCCATGCGCACCAATTCGATGCAATAGAGAGTAAGCTAAGCAGCGTTGGAATATAATGCCAGGGGATTAGGGGATGTACATGAAAAAACAAAGCAATCAAAGACAGCGCGTGACGTTCGGGGTTTCGGCTATCACGGCCTTTGGTCAAACAACCTAACAGATACATAAGAACATGATATATCATAAGGAAAAACATGTAGAAGCTCAATTGTTACAACATCATGCATAATCAATCAGAGTGTATCTGTAATCAGTTACCAATAGCTTAAACTTGTTGTACTATTCTTAAATGCTTGAAAATGTTGAATTAGTCGTCAACCTGTACGATGACAAACTGAGAGGATACTAATAAGGTAAGTGTTTTTGACAAAGGCCTCATAGGCGACATTGCTGAACGTATTTGAATCGTTTTTTATGTAATAACCTGCATATTTCCCAAGAGTGCTTGGATTACTCTCTATTTTAAAAACTAGAAGGGTGGTCTGGACAATATTCTGGTAGTAGTTTTATTATTAGTCATGATGATACCGCTTTCCCTTTAATAAAAAAAAATATTTTACGACTGTTACTGTATGAATTGGGGTTGGTGGGCAACCTATAATTGCAGCAGAAGCTTAATAGAATCCGTGAAGGCAATTGTTCAAAATTTGCTCTTCTTGCGTTAAGTAATATGGCTTTGGGGACTGTGCGACATTAGTAGTGAGTAGATAGCAAGGATGACTCTCCCCAAGACAGGCAATTCTTTCTCCACATACATAACAAGGACAAATCTTTAATCAACCATGTATTTTTGTAAACATGAATGGAGTAGGGAGGGGCGTCATTCGTGTTTTTCACAATCCGAACCTCAGTACTGGGCCCCTATATACAGTTTCATCCTCAGTACTGGGCCCCTACACACAGTATCATCTTCAGTACTGAGCCCCTATATACAGTATCATCCTCAGTACTGAGCCCCTATATACAGTTTCATCCTCAGTACTGGGCCCCTACACACAGTATCATCCTCAGTACTGGGCCCCTATATACAGTATCACATCAGTATGAGCCCTATATACAGCATCATCCCAGTCTTCTGGGCCCCTACATACAGTATACCATCCTCAGTAACTGGTGCCCCTACACACAATACCATCCTCAGTACTGGGCCCCTCCATACAGTATATCAATCCTCAATACTGGACCCCTACATACAGTATCATCCTCAGTAACTGGACCCCCTACACCTCATCATCTTCAGACGGGCCCCTACATGCAGTATCATCCTCAGTTCTGGGCCCCTACAAACAGTATCATCCTCAGTACTGGGCCCCTACAGACAGTATCATCCTCAGTACTGGGCCCCTACAGACAGTTCATCCTCAGTACTTGGGCCCCAACGTAGACTATCATCCTCAGTACTGGGCCCTTACAAACAGTATCATCCTCAGTACTGGGCCCTACATACAGTACCATCCTCAGTACTAGGCCCGTACACCCGTATCATCTTCAGTACTGGGCCCCTACATACAGTATCATCCTCAGTACTGGGCCCCTACACACAGTATCATCCTCAGTACTGGGCCCCTACACACAGTATCATCTTCAGTTCTGGGCCCCTACATACAGTATCATCCTCAGTACTGGGCCCCTACATACAGTATCATCCTCAGGGCCCTACAAACAGTATCATCTTCAGTTTCTGGGCCCCTACATACACTACCATTCTCAGTACTGAGACCCTACATACACTATCTTCCTCAGTACTGAGCCCCTACATACAGTACCATCCTCAGTACTGGGCCCCTACATACAGTATCATCCGCAGTACTGGGCCCCTACACACAGTATCATCCTCAGTACTGGTCCCTACACACAGTATCATCTTCAGTACTGGGCCCCTACATACAGTATCATCCTCAGTACTGGGCCCCTACAAACAGAATCATCCTCAGTACTGGGCCCCTACACACAGTATCATCCTCAGTACTGGGCCCCTACACAGAGTATCATCCTCAGTACTGGGCCCCTACAAACAGTACATCTCAGTACTCGGCCCCTACAAACAGTATCATCCTCACTACTGGCCGCACATACAACTACTACCCTCCTCAGTACTGGGCCCCTACACACAGTATCATCTCATTCTGGGCCCCTCATAGACTACTATCATCCTCAGTACTGAGCCCCTACACACGTTTATCCTCAGTACTGGGCCCCTACATACAGTATCACCCCAGTACTGGCCCCTATATACAGTATCATCCTCAGTACTGGGCCCCTACACACAGTATTATCCTCAGTACTGCCCCTACATACGTATCATCCTCATACTGGGCCCCTACATACAGTATCATCCTCAGTCTGGGCCCCTATATACAGTATCTCCCAG
Source organism: Engystomops pustulosus (assembly GCA_019512145.1). NCBI lineage: Eukaryota > Metazoa > Chordata > Amphibia > Anura > Leptodactylidae > Engystomops > Engystomops pustulosus. The sequence goes on along the minus strand of CM033644.1, from coordinate 49,539,686 downwards.
TACTGGGCCCCTACACACAGTATCATCCTCAGTACTGGGCCCCTACACCAGTAGCATCCTCAGCACTCGGCCCCTACATACAGTTCATCCTCAGTACTGGGCCCCTACACCACAGTATCATCTTCAGTACCGTCCCCTACAGACAGTATCATCCTCACTACTGGGCCCCTACACACAAGTATCATCTTCAGTACTGGGCCCCTACATACAGTATCATCCTCATTACTGGGCCATATATATCCTGTTCAGTATACCTTTAATTTCCAACAACTTTTATGCATTCCATATATTCTGTAAAAAACCGTAGAAGCAAACAATGACACTTATGTGGCATGTTATTTTTCATGGAGGGCGCTATATATACACATATATTGGGGCACATTCACTAAGGGCTTTGTCCTGCACTTCTGACGACTTTCCAACTTCTGGTTAGGGGAAAGAAGTGTCTGCGCTGCTATTGTTGCAACACGCCCCTTTTGTGTTGCATGCTGCGCTAGCCTCCATGCGACACAAATTAGGGGGTGTGCCGGCATTGGTCCTCGAGTCGCACCAAGCAACGTATTTAACATGCAAATTGTGTTGCACACCCACCCTATGTTAAAGGTGCACCACAAAATAGTTGTTGAACTCTGTCGAGCCAGTGCAGGAAGTGCCAGAGCACTTTTAGTGAAGTTTCCGTCTTTCTTAGCAAATGTGCCCCATTATATACCGGTGTTATATTTACAGGGTCCAATCTATCTAATGTGGATACAAAAGTATCTCTATACAGAACTTTGCAGGATTCTAAATGTCATGTCATATGTAAAGCTCAGGGTCAGATATGATAATGATGCTGGATAATATATAACAGAGGATTAGTTCTTCCTGGGGCAGGTCAGGGCGTATCCTCTGGGGACCAGTTCACCCATGCTAACTGAAAATGACAACCCCTTAAAGTAAAGCAGCAAGTTTACTGGGTGCCCACTTGTTTGTATGACAATCAGTCCACTGTCCAGGGTGCCAGTCCAGACTACAGATGCCAGGAGACAGCTACACCCATCTAAGTGCCAACATCACATGCTAAAATCCAAGATATTACCGGCACTATAATGCAAGTGACAGGACAAGTCTATGTAGACTGTCTCACACTCCTGGACTTGTAGTTCTCGGGTTGCCTTGGCTGACAGAGGTGACATGTGGGAGCAAACACTCGGCTGAAGTTGGTAACTCAGTCCCCCTGTCCCTCTCACAGGACACGTCCATAACCAGCAGAGCGCACTGACACTACCCCGCCAGCAGGGAGCGCCTGTCCTACTCGTCTCTGTGCTCCTCACACGATGACCCACAACTTCTAGCCCCCCGCACAGCACTGCTTAATAATTACAGCCATAGTGAGGAGGACGGAGGAGCCCGTCCACATCATCCGAGGTGGACATTTGATTTGTGACCGGTTCTGGATCCGATGTGCAGCGGTTCAGGTCCAGTAGAAGGAGAGAAGGGGAGGGAAGGTGAAAGAGGGGGCAGTTAAGGACACAGAACTTCTCCAGAGGTGCACGAGCCTCCCGGGCCGGAGCGACAGAGAGGAGCCCGGTGTGTCCGCCCCGCCCACATGGGCTGCAGCCTATAAGAGCCCGAGTCACTTACTAGGCCCGCAGCCTAAATGTCACAATCACCACAGCATTGTCTCGGGCGCTGTTCAACACTGCCTGTAACGTGCGGCTCACTGCCTGACATACCAGAAACCCGCGCCAAAGTGTCCCTGCTACACAACCGTGCATGAAGTGACCAGGGTGACGCGTGTGGCTTGTCACTGCTGCTGACACTCATGACGTCACGCTGTCTTTCCATCACACCGATACATTTATATACATTATAGGTCAGCAGGGCGCCATTCCTCTCCTTGACACGTGTCCTCCCATCTCTCCAGAAGCGCATGTCTCATGAGAGAACCCGCCGCACATGTGCTCATCCCCAAAGGTGTCTGATAGGATTGTGCTCAGGGCTCAGGACACTTCCACACACAACTCACAGGCCGTGTGCTGTGGACAGAGTCAGGCTGGAAAAGGAGTCCGCCTTCCCTCAAACTATTCCCACTTAGATAGAGCTCACAAGAGTCCAACATGGTTGTGTGACACAATAAAAAGGCAGAATCATGATTACATTTGTCTCCTAACCATAGGACAGTGATGGACGAACATATGGCACTGGTGCCAGAGGTGGCACTCAGAGCCCTTTCTGTGGGCACTCAGGCCATCACCAGAGATGACTCCAGGCATCTTCCTGCAGTCCCAGACAGCCCAGGACTTGCTGTGCACAGAATTTGCTGTACTATTTCTGCTTTATTGGTGTCCTCATGGTGCTGGTATCAATGAAAACTGTGACAGAGAAGGGAGTATAAATCACAAATTAAATTCTGTGTGGTTGGCACTTTGCGATAATAAGCGTGTCTTTGTTGTAGTTTGGGGACACTCGGTCTCTAAAAAGGTTCGCCATCACTGGCATAGGAGATTGACTACATGTAATACTATGGGCTGGTTCAACACAGAGACTTCCCCTTCCCTACACAAGTCTGCTTGTCCATCTCTATAATAACCCTCCAACCCTCTCCAACCAATGCACAGTCCTGCTCCTACCAGTCCTCGACCTGCTTATACCAATGCACAAGCATGCTCCATACCAGTCCCTCCGACCTGTCCATACCAATGCCACAGTCCTGCTCACATACCAGTCCTACCATCTCGACCTGCTGACTTTACACATTGCACAGCCCTGCTCCATACCAGAACCCCGACCTGCTCCATTCCAAAGTCCTTCCGACCTGCTCCTACCAATGCCACAGCCTGCTCCATACCAGTCCCCGACCGCTTCATACCAATGCCACAGTCGTGCTCCATACCATCCTCCGAACTGCTCCAACAGTCCTTTGACCGGTCCGTCCAATGCACATCCTGCTCCATACAAGTCCTCCGACCTGCTCCATACCATGCACAGACTGCTCCAAACCAGTCCCCGACCCTGCTCCATACCAAATGCAATGTGCTCCATACAGTCCCTGACCTGCTTCATCAATGACACAGTTGTCACCATACCAGTCTCCGAAACTGCTCCATACCAGTCCTCTGACCTGCTCCATACCAATCACCAGTCCTGCTCCATCCAGTCCTCCGACCTGCTCATACCCAAATAGCACAGCCCTGCTCCAGACCAGTTCCTCCGACCTGCTCCATACCACTGCACAGTCCTGCTCCATTACCAGTCCTCCCGGACCTCGCTTTATCCATTGCCAGGCCTGCCCTACATACCCCACCTGCTACATTTCCCCGACCTGCTCCATCATACCCACGCCATATCACAGCCTGCCCATTCCATCCTCCGACTGCTCCATACCAGTCCCGACCTCTCCATACCAATGCACAGTCTGCTCCATACCAGTCCTCTGAACTGCTCTACAATTCCTCGACCGCTTCCGTACAATGCACACTCTGCTCCATACAGTCCCTCCGACCTGCTCCATAACATGCCACGAGCCTGCCATTACCAGTCCCCGACCTGCTTTCCCAATACCATGCAATCGTGCTCGCTCATACCAGTCCCCGACCTTCTTCATACCAATGTCCACAGTCGTGCTCCATACCAGTCCTCCAAACTGCTCCATACAGTCTCTGATCTGCTCCATACCAATGCACCAGTCCTGCTCCATACGCCAGTCCTCCGACCTGCTCCATACCATGCACAGCCCTGCTCCCTACAGTTCCAGTCCCTTCCCGACCTGATCCATCAGTTCCTCGTACCTGCTCCATACCAATGCACTCCTGCCTCCATACCAAGTCCTCCGACCTGCTCCATACCAATGCACAGCCCTTGCCTCCATACCAGTCCCCGATTGCTCCATACCATTGCACAGGCCTGCTCAATACAGTCCCCGACCTGACTCCATACCAATGCACAGCTCTTCGCGATACCAGGTCCCCCCTACCTGCTCCATACCAATGCACAGCCCTGCCACTTACCAGTCCCCCGACCTGCTCTCCATACACAATGGCACAGTCCTGCTCCATACCGGTCCTAACGTGCCCCGAAACTGCTCCATTACAAGTCCTCTGACCTACTCCATACCAAGGACAGTCCCTGCTCTCCATACCTGCCTCTGACCTGACTTCATACACCAATGCACAGACCTCTCTCCATACAGTCCCCGACCTGCTCCATACAAGTCCTCCGACTGCCCTACCAATGCACAGCCCTGCTCCATACCAGTCCCCGACCTGCTCCATACCAATGCACGTCCTGACCCATACCAGTCCTCCGACTGCTCCATATAAGTCCTCTGACCTGCTCCATTAACCAATGCACATCCTGCTCCATACATTGCCCCCCCCCAAGTCCTGCTCCATACCAGTCCTCTGAACTGCTCCATACTCTATGCACAGCCCTGTCTATACCAGTCCTCTGCCTGACACCATTATCATGTCCTCCGGCCTTCTCACAAACAGTCATCCAACCTCTCCATACCGTCATCCAACCTTCTACATACCAGGTTCAACAGACCTGCCCTCTATCCAGTCCCCCATTTCCTGCTCCATACCAGTCCACAGACCTGCTCCATACCATCATCCGTACCTCCTACCCATACCAGCTTCCATACCTTCTCCAGTACCAGTCCATTGACCTGCTCCATACAAGTTGCACAGACCGCCCCGCATCACAGCCATTGCTCATACCAGTCCACTGACATGCTCTATACCAGCCTTGACCTGACTTCATACTAGTCCCTGACCTGCTCTCTATCAGTCCTCTGACCTGCTTCATACTCGGTCCCTGACCCTCCATACCAGTGCACAGACCTGACCCATAGCAATCCTCTAGCCTTGCTGCATACCAGTCAACCAACCTGCTCCGTAACAGCCCTCCAGCCTGCTCCTTACCAGTCCACAGACCTGCTCCAGTCCAAGACCTGCTCCCATACCAATGCACAGACCTGGCTCCCATACCAGTCCAAGCAACCTGCCCATACCTTATCCACCGACCCTCTCCATACCAGTGCACAGACCTCCTCCATACACATGCACATAACTGCTGCATAACAGTTCTCCGGCCTGCTCCACACCGTCCACCTACCTGCTTCCATACGTGCACTTGACCTGCTTCTACCAGCCCCCACCTGCTCCATATCTAGTCCTCTAGCCTCTTCCATACCAGTTAAGCTGTAGACCACCCATGAAGCTGCGATAGACTTTTATTTTTGAGTGGAGGACCACTGCGTGGACATTTTATTGAAGCAAGGCTCGGCGACTTTTCATTGATGTGAGGCTGCCTGCAGGACATCTAAATAAGTGATATAAGAAATGGCTGCTGCTGGTCCCTACGATAAAGTGTATGAGTATGGTGCTTGAGTTAAATGTCGTTGTCGCAGATATGTGTATTTCAAATGTAAATTGCGGGCAAGGGTTGTAGGCGCAAATTTATGTATATAGAGGTATTGATTCCAAGTTTGCATTAGGATCCTGGTGTCTTCCTTACACCATAGAATGAAGTAATCAAAAATCAATGGGGAGTACAAACAATCAGGATCCCCAGTTTAACTGTTTTATCAGCAGCTCATGAAACAAAGGATAAAACATGTTGAAACATGATGCAGACAGCTCTCCATACCTCTTTGTCATAGTGTCAGATAATGGGTCACAGCAACACCTCTCATCATTAAAATAGAAACTAATCTACATGCTTGTACAAACACTAAATACCCTGTAAAAGGCAGGTATTCTGAATGACCCAAAACTTGCCACAATGAAGAACATAAGGGGCCTTCTGGGCGTGGAGCTTCAGATCACAGGATATTATTTTTGTATATCTCAGAGCAGTCTATATAGATATCTAATCTTTAGAAGGGGTGACCAGCAAACGCTTCCCCCACTGCCAAGCATGTTTTTTTATGCTCAGTCGTTATGCCTCTTACAGTTTAGCGCAAAGATCAGGTCTCTGTAATGGGTATACCAGTAACATCTCTGATTTGCTGTTTCATATGGAAAATAAGGAAAGGCAATTAAGCACGCATAAAACATTTTAGAAGCGAGGGTGATTTTCCCAAAAGTATTGTCCATAACCTGATTTATGGTCGTCATTAGTTACTTTCTCTACAAATGACAGAAAGATTGTCATCTAGCCCAGTCTTTTCTAAACAGAGACAACTCAACTTGTGCAATACAAAAAGTAAGCTGTGTGTTGTCCTTCCCTCAGGCGTGGTTAACACAAGGGCAGTTTGTCTGAACATGAAAGTTCTACAGGTAATACCCTGCATGTGACAGTTCACTGGTGTATGTCACTTCTTATCACGTCCTGCAACCAAACGTCAAGAAGAAGCAGAAAAAGATGGTAACAAAGGTTCCCTCAAGATGCTGACTTCAAGATTTTGTAACAGTACTATAAACTAGATGTCATAACAAAAAAACAAGCGGAAACAAAAAATATACTGCACACACAAGGGTAGACAAGTAGAGACAGGTTAATGTAGCTCCCCTAAATTTAGGTATTCCTGTAGGGAATTAACCCTTTCCACCACCGGCGCAGTAGTATTGGATACATAAAGAAAGAACATCTGCTAGAGACATGGGATATAACTGTGTATGAAAGAGTGGGTCATTGATAGTGGTCCCGGAAATGTTGAGGGAGTACATCAAGGGATAGCAGAAAAAGCAAAAAGTGAACCCAACACAGCTTTCTGTATTCTTACAAACCCTCCCTCACATTGTGGGTTCCTCATACTGCCCTGACATTGTGGACCCTCTCTTCTCCTCTTTCCATGTTGGCTCCTCACTCACCCCTCATATTTTGGCCCCTGTTCCTCCATCCCTTCATATCTGTGGCCCATGTCTCCACCCCCTTCATATTGTGACCCCCCTGTACTCCCTTCTTCCTCTATTGCTTCCTGTCCTCAATTCCCTTCCATTGTTCATTGTTGCCTCCTCTCCTCACATTTGTGGCTCCTCTCATTCTCTCCTGACATTGTGGCATCCTTTATACGCTTTCCCTTTGTTCTTTTGGACCCCTAATCTCACATCATATTTGGTTCCTCTCCTCCATTCCCCCATATTGTGGCCCTGCCCTCCATACCCCGCTGTAGTTTGCACCTTGTGCCCCTCGTATTGCGTGCCCCTCTTTGTGCCCCTCGTATGTACCACTCAATTGTATTGTGCTCCTCCTGTCCTCCATCCCCTTCATTTTTGTGGCCCATGTTCTGCATCCCTTCCATTTTTGCACTGCTTCCACATATTCAGTATTTGTGGACCCCCTGTTTTAATCCCCTTCATATTGTTGGCCCTGCCCTTCAACCCCCTCATACTGTGGCCCTGTCCTCCCTTCCCCCTTTTATACTGTGGCCCCCTGTTCTACCACCACCCCCCAAATTGTGTGTCCCCCTGTCCTACATCCCCTTATATAGGCCTCCTTGTATCCACCCCTCAATTGTGTAAGTTGCTGTGCCTCATTGGACTCACAATCTAGGTCGTATAATAATGTTTGGGGTTATTTTAATTGTGTCCATGAACAACCCTCATACAGGTCGATTTGATATTACTATAAACGAGAAGTCCATAAAGTGGGGCCCTGGGCCAATACTAAAAGTGAGGCCTCCAAAATCAATACTATTTGATGACAGTCAATTCAGTAAGAGGCTCTTGAGGCCCTGCTTAAAAATAACACACTTGTAGTTATTAGTATAAAACAGTAGTATGGTTAAAGCAATCTGTAATATGGACCGTAAGTAGAATTTTAAGTAGGAAATAGACAGATGATAGTAGAGGCTATAGATGATAGATAGTAAAAGATGATATAATTATTTATAGATGATTAAGATTTATAGTATGCAAAATATAAAGTAGATTTTTAGTTAGTATAGTCAAGAGAATAGATCGATTGATAGAGCATAGACGTATAATAGGAAGATTTTAGATAAAATACATCATCACAGCTAGTAAATAAATTGTTAGGCACATATTCACACTGCCTATAGGGGACGATATATAGCGGACACGACGTATATAGGATACCTAGATATTATAAGATCTGCCCCCATAGGCAGCATTGGCGACACGCCCTACGGGAGAATGTGTGCCGGCACGTACCGTTCCGTACCCGGGAACCTGTCCTAATCTTTTCCGTAAGAGCGCCGTGTTGCGTCCATGTGTTGCTAGGAAGGGCGGGGGTGAGTTTTACGCTTACCTCCTCCTCCTCTCCCCAGTACGTGCGTTTGCCCCTAACGGTTACTTGTACGTGCGGGGCTGGCTAACGGCAGTGTGATATAGCTTAGACAAGACAGAATTATATAGATAGGAAATAGACAAATTATCGGAAGATAGATAACTAGACAGAGGATGATAGTTATCTAGACAGGTGTTTTATATGATAAGACACTTAACCCGAAGCATTTAACCTCCTCTGCCCACCAACCGTCCAAATGCAGGGGCGCCGTCTTTATGAAAGGGAGCCCTGGGAAAATGCCCAGTTGCACTCCCCTGGACGCCGGGCCCTGCCTGTTAGGTGTAGGGTCCCAGAATTGGACCTGAACGGCCTCTTGAGTCACGTCTCAATGACATCACTGAGCCACCTTTGAAGGCATAAAAGATTACAACAGTGTCACCTTGCTGGTAGTGTCACCAGTATCGCAGGCAACGAAATAATCTGCCCAGCACGCGATTAAAAGGGAACATTGTTAAATCTGGTGGTAGCCCAGAGGGTGGGAGAGTACCTGCAACCACTGGCTATCCATATTGGTTGAGACCTAAAGTGTCAATGTTTTAAATAGTGTAATCTATTAAAACCCTTGTGGATCACAACAGTAATGGAAATACATGTTTCCCCATGTGTCGATTATATAAAACTTTTCATAGTCATGAACAGAAAGAGGACGGGTCTATGTGAATTACATAGTAATCAGTTTTGCAGACCTCATTAGCCGTATTCATCAAATAGGCAATATCTTCTCAAATGGCTAGTTATACATTATAAATAAATGTGGTTTAATAAAGCTATTAGCATTGAAAAAGGATCTGTCACCTCCCTTGTCATATCTGCTGTGGTAAAGTCTGGGACATCTTTTTCAAAATTGGTCAATGTAAAGTTCCTCTTGAGCAATGTTATTCCTCTTGACGATTTATAATTAAAGGAAGCTGTATGTTATTAGATTAATAGGGGTTGTCAGTCAACAACACGTTAGCTCCTATACACAGACATAGCGCTAACTTATTAATATAGGACCCCGCAGATCAACACAGAAACACAAGGTGCATTATTACCCTGTATCATCCAAACAACCAGAACATCATAGTGTGCATTGCACCACCTGTCACTATGGGCTTGACGGGAAGAAAGACTGAGCGCTGTTCTCTAATAATGCAACACATTTTCTAGGACAGATAGGATAGAGTAGCAGTGAGCGTGTGCGTCTGGCCCACTCCATCTTTTGGGGTGGCTAACAGGGTTCTCGTGATCCGCTGGGTCCCTTCACTGAGAGCCTTCAATCGATCAGAAGTTAGACCACCATACTGTGGCTTGGAAAAACCCTTTAAGTAAGGGTGTATATACCACATTCTCCTGGTGTCAGCAGTGATTCGGACAGTTTGATAGCATGCACTGGTAATACATCACCAATCTGTCAATTTCAGATATACTTTCCTCTGTTGATAATGCTCTTTGAAACACACACTAATCAAATACCATAATAAGTACCTGCCCACCAGGTTAAATTTAGCTTTAGTACAGTAGATATCTGTCATAGTACACACTTTGCCAGTAAGCTTTAGACACATAACCAAGGAAAATAAGCCACTAACTGTACTCATACGGACAGAGTGCTTTTAGAGCTGCCATAGCAACTGTCACTTATGTGGTGCCACCGGTACTGGAAGACTGCAGGAAATTCATTCTGAATGTCATCTCAGTGTGGGAAGATTGGTAATCTTTGAAGCTCTTATATTTGAAAATGAGGAGAGTTAGTATTTCACAGCAGGTAAAGACATATGTGACTTCTGGGGGTCATTCATTATTTTTTGGTGCTCAGTGATTTTACAGTGATTTGCAATGTGATTGATATTTAATGGTGCCTGCCTTAATTAATTTAATGCACCATAGATGAACACATAGCTATCACAGATTGTCAAACCACATTCAGTAGGTAGACTTACTTTATGTTGGCACTAAAAATTGAAGGGAAATGAGAAGTGCAAGGAAAGTAGTGAATTGATGAGTTTCCTCACATTACCCTGAGGAGGCCTTTACAGTGCAAAAGCATGGGAAACCTTTGCCCCCAGTGTCCAGCACTGATTTGGTGTGCTATACTAGGTAATCATGGCTATTTTTATCATCATGCTATTGACTCTGTTCATACCACACTTGGGATATTATTACTCAAACTCTGTGATTCACATTTTGTTATGTACCATTCTTTTAGACAAAGTCCTGTGTTTGAAATTACTGTAATTATATTGGCACGCTGGGGACATTATTTTGTACAGCACTCAAGTGCTTTTTAAATGCTTTAGCTTTTCCAATGTTGATGAAGTAATAAAGGACTATAATTATCTATCATTTTGGACATCCGACTTTTTGTTTCCAATTTATGTTAACCTTACATTGGATGTATATATCATGTATGACCCAAACCCCACTATTGATATGGTGTTCCCCTCAAATTCAGTGATAAAAAAAAAGTGTTGGTGAAAGGAGTTAAATTATGTGCGATATGTGCGCAAAAGGTGTGCAGCACACAGCCAAAAAATTGCAAAAATTGAATAATAAATGCCATTATGTGTTTAATACTTTTGCTAAATGAATGTAACAGACATGGTTACAGTACATACAATTCAGTAAGGTTTTGTTCTTAAAGGCATCTACCCTCAAGGACTGGGAGGGTTGTATACAAATGAGCCCATCCAAATTTGATTAAGTCCTTTCATCCTGGTGGTAGATGCCCTTTAAGTTTAATTTGTATGCCACTACAGAACAGGTCTAATAATAATATGTCAACCACCCGTCAAATAGTTTTTTGCTTGCCATCTATAAGTCTGTTTTCTTAAGAGGTTTCCCATAGACAAGATTCTTTAATACACACAGGATAACAAAAGAACACATTCTCTAATTAATGTTATTAACAAAAAATTACAGCTTAACATTACATCAAGTCCAACCTGTCTCTATCAGTCTTGTGTACACAATTTCCGTTGCCAGCTGCCCTGCTCCGACTCCAAATTTCTTACTTTTAGGGCCGGCTGCACAGAGTGACTATAACATATATCATATGCTGGGTGCATGTGCTTCAGTGTATGATAAATCCCTGTCTAATATAAACTGATTGACTATCCAGGACCTTCTGATCTGACAATACAATTGTTTATGTAGTATAATTATATGTTATTATATTCTAGTATTTGTATTGTATTGTATATTTTCTCAATTGGTAGGGGGGGTTTAAAATAAACCAAGATTTCTAGGAAACCTGGGAGAGTTTGATAAGTCCTGTAGTTTACTTCTGTTTTCTGTCTGTAACTAGTAACTTTTCATTCAAAAACCCATTCGTAGTCAACACGAATTAATAGTTTTCTAATTATTTTTGAGGAGGAATGAGTGTGAATGTACCCTTGTGCCTTCTCAGTGTTATTCCATGAACAATGGATTGCAAACAAACTTGCTTTTATAAAGGGCAGCCTATTAATGTATGAGACAGGTAATTTAACAAGCAGTTTTTTTTCATCTTTGGACACATATATATACCTGACCCCCAGCAGTTAGAATAATGTGCAATTAGCGAGGAACTTTCTTACATTATTAACACGTTACCTTTTCAGTGGTCCACTCACACTATTTGTAGCTTACCGGCTTATGTCGCTCTTGTATCTAGTTCGACTCTGAATTTTCTGACCGCACCACTGAAGCTTCTGTCGCATGGACGATTATACACGCCCCCTTTTCCAAGAGTCACATCCCATTTTGCAGGACCATCGGAAAAGCTGCGTAGAACCAATACATGTGTACACAGCAGTTCAGTGCAAACTACTCAGAATTATGGTTTAGACAGATTGATACAGTGGGTACAGAAAGAAAGTTCAGACCCCTCTTAAATGTTTCACTCTTGTTTCACATTGACACGCCAATTGGTAAGATCAAAAACTTCTTTTTTCTGCTCATTAAGTACACTCTGCACCCTATGGTTGACAGAAAAAACGTAAATAACAAATTTTTATAAATATCATAAATATTCAGCCTCTTTGCTCTAGTATTGAGTAGAACACCTTTGAGCTATACAGCCACGAGTCTCCTAGAAGGATGCTCAAGTTTTTCAACATACCTGGATTTGGGGGATCCTCTGCCATCTTCCTTGCCAGATCCTCTCCAGTTCCTACAGGTTGGTGGAGAAATTTGGTGGATAGGAATTTTCAAGTCTCTCGTCAGAGATACCGGGTGGGTTTAGGTTCAAGGGCTCTAGCGGGGGCAGTCATGAATGTCACGAGTTGTTTAAAGTCTCTGTTATGGTTATGTTAGCTTTGTGTTAGGATGCATTGTTCGGCTTGTGAAGGTGCACCCTCAGCCCAGTCTGAGTGCAGTAGTCAGTCTACGAGAGATTTGGCTCCGGATTTGTCCCTTGCTATATATCAGTTGTCCTGTCTCCAACAGCGGAAAAAAACCACCCATAGTTTATTCTGCCAACCACCTTGTATTTGGCTAGGTGTATGACAGTGTCTGGGTTTTCACCCACACTCTTTACTGAGGCGAAGGACTTCCGTCGGCAACTCCGACTGGTGGGGGCTGAGTGATAGTTGTCCTTGTGGAACTTTACTCCTATTTCAATATTGCCATTTTGGAGATCGCCACAGGATCGGGGTTGTTCTTTAACATTTCAACAAAAGGCTTCTTCTCCCACTTACTTAGCTTGGCTGGGACGCCAGGTAGAGGATAGATTTGTGTCAGTCCAAACTTCTTCCATTTAATTATTATGTGAGGCCATTGTGCTCTTGGAATCTTGAGTGCTGCAGAAACTTCTTTTGTAAACCTTGGCCAGAACTGTGCATGCCCCACACTTCTGTCTCTGAGCTCATCTGTGGTCAGTTCCTTCACCTTATATTCTCAGTGTTTGTTGACATGCATGGGTGAGCTGTGAGTTCGTTATATAAGACAGGGTTGTAAGCATTCCTAACAAGTCCATGAGTTTAATTAAAAGGACCTGTCATTCCAATATAGAAGGTGCACTTGTGGCTGCTTACTAAGTAAGCAGCTCTAAGCGCTATCTCAGATGCAGCAGTGTTACAACTGCTAGCTTATCGAACACCTCAATACGCTACAGACACTGCCACAACTGTACAATTAGAAATGCTTGGACCAGCCATGTAAACGGTCAGGGGTATGTATGATGGGTGGATTTGTGGGATGCAGCATTGAACTTGGGATCACATTTCTCACTGCATTTGGAATTTTTTTTCCTGCTTCCCAGTACATGGGTGGCATTCTTAAATTACCATACTATAGTGGCAATTGTTACGCAGAAAAGAAGCGCTCACACAGCTCTCTTACATGTTAAAATAAAAAGTTATAGATTTTTGATGGGGGGAGTGAAAGTAAAATTGAATAAACACAAAATATATAAAAGACTAGGTTCTTAAGGGGTTTAAAGGTGCACCAAAAAAAAGTGGTGCCTCTTGTCATGGCAGGTTCAGGGGGCACCAGAGTTCATTGAAGAAGACTGTGCACAAATCACTTAATCTGGCCCCTCCTGCACACATACACAGGCAAGTGTGCACCAATGTATTTTAGATGTAATGTATTTATGTAATTGTTCCTCACATGACCTATGCCCTCCTGTGTCCTTACTGCGCCCTAGCTTTGTCTTTTTTTCATTGTTTCACATTCGAGATTTGTCCTTTCAAAAAGTAATTAATTATGGACTGAGATCGCTTGTACTAATTTCGGTAGCACTTGCCTCAGGTCATGCTCCACATACATTTATTTTTGTGTGTCTTTCCAACTTCATCATTCCTGAAGCCATAAGAGCAGTTGTCCGTACATATGGCACTATTTGTACCAATTGTTTAGAATTTCACGTCATACATTGTCATTGTGTACTCTGCAATTGGTACTAAATTAATGTTGCCATTTTTAATTTCGACTTTGCCTCTGCTACAGTTCTGAAACGAGATGAGGAGTAGCACTAAAATGACAGGTCGTTCCCGTTATCGAGACAGAAACTTTTTTCCCGATGCCGGTGCTCGTCTCGAAATAACGAGCCCCCATTGAGTCAATGGTAAGACTCGAGCATTTTTCAGGGGACCAAGGCTCTTGCACAGGGAATCTTGGCCAAACACCTTGGAACCTCAAAACAGAAGATGGAAACACCACGGAAATGGACAGGAAACAGCAGGGGCAAGCATGAATGATGTCCTCTCGAGGCTGGCTTAATTCGCACCATTATTCCAAAATTATGGCAACAGCATGGCCATGACAGAGTGACAAAGAGGATAGATAGCATCTAAACTCCAATAATTGACCTGACACTAAGGGGACGGCCATGCGAGGCAAAGCCGGCCACAGATGGCAGGCTGAGCGTCCTCATGGCGACATACCCTAAATGACTCAGTTTCACCAAAGGAGGTGAAATGAATTTCATGTGAACAAAAGGTTGACGGCTGTTATTTAGTCGATAACACACAATGTCTGGTGCGCACATATAGTGACCAAGGTTACCATAACGTATCTGGTGTAACACGCCCCGAAAAATGATCCGACACAAGCTCTTTTGATAAGGGGAACGACATGTGGACGGACTCCATGGAAACCACTTCCATATTAAGAGCAGACAGTATGCCGCTGCTATTCTGACATGCAACTTCAGGTCTAGCATGGCGGCGACAGATGGGCCGAGTTCCACTAGTATCTGGTGAAACACCTGCAATTCTGCCTGGAAAGCTCGTTTGATAACGAAGTGGACGCATGTATGGAGGCAGTGACTCGTAAGTAGATTGAAAGGTGCTTGCAGTTAAAACTAATGTTAGTTGGATCTTGAGGATGGAGGCTGGCGCTCGATGCTTGCAGGCCGAGCTTTCGCCAATCCCAAGCCTCTGTCTTAGGCTAACTCCCAAACAGCACTTTCTAAGAACCTTTTTGTATAAGATCAAGTGTAGTAGCGTTCTTTCATCGTTGGGACATATGCGGTGAGGGGAATGTAAACAGATGCTCAAAGACAGCGCTGAAAATAATATCGGTAAGAATGAATAAAAGTCTTCCCCGCCAGTATATTTGTATGGATTACACCAGCAGAGGGTGGGCGACAAAGTTAGACAAGTTTGATGGGATTCCATGAAAAAACAACCAAAATTCAGCCTGACACATCTTTGTTTGATAAGGAGAAAAGCATGTGGAGCATGGCTAGGCTTTTTGGGCTAGCCTTTGCGATGGCCATAGTGGCTGGAGTATGGCGAATGGAGCACACGTGGGAGCAGCTAAAAGACGACATGTTGAGCTGCTATGGAGACAATGTTATTTGATATGTGCCTGTATGTGGCAGTTCAAAAAAATGTTTTCAAACCAGGAGCAGGTAGGTGGTCCTCCAGAAAAATTAAATTATTGAGTGCCTGTTTTGCCACTCCCAAACAAATTGCTTAAAAAGAGGACCTCCGGGTAGGTGGCCCTCCAGTAAAAATGAAATACATAGAGTCTATAGCTAGGCCAGTTGGCCCTGGCAAAAAAATAGCCAGTTTCCCTTGCTTTGGTACAAAGGAGGATGGAAGGAGCCAATGAGGGGAGTACGTGCATACATTATTCAGGTTGAGCTTCTTTTCCCTGGTGGAGAATGAAAATCCGAGAAATCCAGGCTTTAGTAATTCTTGATAAAGCGTCCGCCTGTCAGCGCTGCCAGTCGACAGGCGTGTATGCTTTATCGGTGATGAATGCCACCAGCTGCACTGAAAACCCGCTCGAATCAACACACCTACGGCCAGTGCAGCAAGAACCTCCAAGGCGTAAGCGGCCCAGTCGGTCCACATGTCCAGCTTTGAAACCAGTAGTTGTAGGGAAGTGGTGTGATCATTTTAGGACGATGGCTCATGGTCAGCTACGTATCCCTCACCTCTTTCTGTACAAGATCAGCCCTAACTCTGCCGCAGCGGGGAGACAGTGACGTGTCTTGCTGTGGGTGACATAAAAAACCTGGCAAAAGCCTTGTAAAGCTACCCCTGCCACGGTGCTGGTAAGCTCCCGCTCGCCTCTGCTACTTGTCCGCTCAAAGTACGCCCTCTGCCGCTAGCGCTCGTCAGAAAGGGAAATGACTGTTTCAGCTTGTGCAACTCAGGCGCCGTGTGGTATCAATTCTGCATTCTCAAACTCTTTCTTTACCTCTCAGGGATGAGGTGAAGATTTTGCTTGTACGTGGTCCAGGAGAGTGAATAACCCAGTAATTGGTGATCGGATATAATTTTTTGAACGCTAGGGTCCACGGCGAATGGCCAGCCTAGAACATGAAATCTGCATATAGTGCCAGAAGTCCCAACACGCGCACAGATTCACTACCCTCATGGCTTGATGCCCACTTTCTCCTCCTCCAACTCCTCTTCTTCTGCCCATAACAGCTCGAACAGTGAAGGACTGAAACATGGTCCCCTCTTCTGTATCGCACATAATTACTACCTCCTCTTCCTCCGATCCTCCCTCCATCCTCGATATGCGCTGAGAAACAGACCCTAAGTTTGCTTTGGCTATCACCAGGGAATCTTCTTCCCCCGTCTTCTTGAACGAGCGCAAAGCTTCCGACTTCAGCTGACCAGGAGTTTTTCATCACAGCCAAGCCGGGGATGGTGAGGCTGATGATGGCCGGCATCGCCACTGACCATCTGTATTGACTCCTCAAAGTTATCAGCACCTCGACAGTATCAGACAATCCACGCGTCCACACCTCATTGTAGACATTGAGGAGCTGATCTGACCTGACTACCAGTGTTGGTGGAATGTGACATCTGGCAGCTATACATCGCTTCGCTGCTGGTTAACTCCTGGATACATGGTTATAGTTGAATCACACTTGTGGGCATTGTAGCCCACAACAGTCGGTGAGTCGGGCAGGGTTTGGAGGCGCGCTGCACCGCTCCCTGAGAGTGCAGGATCTGTGTGGACTTCCTGAAATGCGCACAAGCGGCGCCACCATTGTGGCAAATCAGGACAGATTGGGGGTATTGTGCTTGAGAAACGCTGAACTATGAGATTAAACCAATCGGGCGCCGGCTATGGCAAATTTGTCAGTCTGCGAGTTGCAGTTAGGCAGAAAGCCCCACCAGGTTACGGCCGCGTTGTCACACCCACAACCCATGCCCTGGGCTTCGGTTCAGCGGTGGGCCAGTCCACAGATCAGTCCGAGCCGTATGTCCTTGTGTAAAGCTCTTGGGCGGGGTGCCTTTTAATATCGCCTGAGGCTCAGCAGTTTTGAGCACCCCTGCTGTCGCTTAGAGATGGCACTGCTGGCTGTTGGCCTAGAGCTAGCTCCGACTGATTGCGCCATGCCCACACGGATGGTAATTCGTAGGAGGAGGAGGTCGAGGGGAGGGTCGGGATGAGGAGGAGGTCATATTAGGCCTTTGAAGACCTTGACCGAGGTAGGCCCCCGCATCCTCCGCGTCGCAGATAAGCAGTCCCAGTGGTTGGAACCGGTCCCAGCGCCTCCACCCAAGTTAACCCAGTGCCGTCAGCGATAACTTAGTGGCATGCCTGGCCCGGCAGCAACTCGTCCGTGTCCGTGGTCAGGTGGACCGTTGTCAGAAACGGGTTTGCGTCAGGGCCACCGGATGATGTTCTCTGACACATGCTTGTGCAGGGCTGGGACGGCACATCGGGAAAAAGTCAGTGGCGGCTGGGGACCGAATCCGAGGGGCGGGCCGCCGCCATAGGGTTCGAAAGGCCTTCGGTCTCTACTCAGCCTATGGGCGGCATCCTCTCGCACCAAGTCAATCAAACTTGTATAGGTGGACGTTGAGGCTGGGCGTGTGGGTGTGTTGCTCTATACTTCCTTTTGCGCTCCACGTGTCCTGGGGTTATGGAGAGCTGAACGCTGGTGGAATGCTGTTGAGGATCGTGGGAGGCGAAGATGGGTTTTTCGCACGGGAGTGTTTTGGGCCGTCCTTGGCAAGGGTGACTATCAGATGACAACAGGGGAAGGAGCAGTGGTTTGCCCGTCCCAGAGTGAAAACGGGCTTGGTGCCATTGAGTGGGGTGTTTTAGCATTCATAGCCTGCGCATACCTGGTGGTAGTTAAGCTAGTAGTGGTGGAACCCCTGATGATCTGGTTTGGCAACGGGTTCACACACAGTCCCTTCGGTCATTCCGGTGTTTCTTTAAAAAGAACCTCCAGACTTCTGAAAATCTAGCTCTCTCGCCACGGGAGCTTGCTACGGGCACTGCCTCGTGCCTCTTCTCCGTCTGGCCCCACCACTGCCTCTTCCAACCTGTTCTTGGTATAGTACTCGCCTCCGTCTCAAAGCCCTGGTGTCCACCACCCGGCCTATCACCCAGCTTGTCTGTCCCCCCCCCCCCCCACCCCACCTCATCATCCTCCGATCCCTCAGTCTGGCTCACCCCTCGGCTTCCTGCCCTGACCAAACTCACCACTGTCTGACAAACCGTGTCTCCCCTCAATCGTCCGACCCTCTTTACATTACACACTTCTCCACTACGTCAATAATGTCTCATCAGCCCCAGACTTGCGACTGTGAAACCCTGGGCATCGGAAATTGCTCAGGCACAACCGACAAGTGGTTTGTGACTGTGGGAATGTCCGAACAGTTCCATAGTATGATTCCGGTTCTAAATTCCAAATTTGCTGGGAGGGGGCAGACTGGGGGGAAGGAGGCTGAGGTGGGGAGCTGAGGAGTGCTGATTTCGGTGACAGGGTGGACTTGCCTGAAGACTGACTGGTGACAAATGGCTAGAAGCATTGTCCGCAACCACGACATCACCTCTCGTCACTGTTTCTGGCCTCAACATGCTCTACCACGTCCCAGTAATTGAGACATGATGAACCTATGAGTGTAGCTCTGCGGCGTTCGCCCTGCTCCCGCATCAGCATGGTGGTGTCTCACCCCGGCCAGGAGCCACGGCCTCTGACCCCCTGCAAGTAGTTGTGACGCAGCCCACGTCCACGCCCTCGTCCTCTACCCTAGCCCGCGGGTTAAACATTTTCAAAATTAAATGTAAACTTCTAATTTTTTTTTTGTGTTTTTTTGTTTTTTTTTTTTTAACAAATCGATACTATCCTATGCTATGGCTAGTTTCTAACCTACACTGGCAGCACACAACTGGATTTGTGCTGTTGCCAGATGCTTTGAGTTATAAGAGAATAACTAAAAAATAAATACTCAGAGACTCGTCTAATCAAATTCAAACCCCTAATAATTGTCCCACTTCGGTGTTGAGGTGGGATATGTGTGTCAATAAGAGCTAAACAACGGTCCGCAAGTCCCCCTGCAAATTCCTCACAATATGGTACTAGTGCACTACTAATGCCAGCAAGCCCAGCCCAAGCAACCAAAAAAAAAGGAACATATAACACTCTTGTAGGGCCTAATAAGCCGTTTTGGTGTTCTCCTATGGCTATATTTTCTAGCCCCACTAGCAAAGCACACACTGCTTTGGCAGATTAATGTGAGTTCTAAAGAATAAACCGTTAAAAAAAAAAAAAAAAATTAATCAGCCTACCTCGGCGTAATTCAAATCAAACCCCTAATAAATTGTCCCACTTCGGTGTTTGAGGTGGAACATTGTGTCCCTAAACAACACAACGGTCGCAAGTCCCCCCTGCACTTCTCACCAATTGGTACTAGCTGCACTACTAAGCCAGCAAGCCCACCACGCAAACCAAAAAAAAGACAATATAATAACGCTATTGTATTGTATGAGGTTGGATATGTGTGTCACTAGATCTACACACATATCTCCCTGCCCAATTACTCACATATGGTACTAGCTGGCAACACTAATAGCGCAAGCCCCATCCCACAATCAAACCAAAACAAAGGAAAATAAAACGTTCTTGTAGGCCGAAAAAAGGTACTGTTTGGGTTCTTGTAGAATCACTCCTGCCTAACACTATTCAATAGAACACCCTAACGCTTTTCCCTGACCAGCGGCATCTCTCTCCTCCCTAAGATCGGCCCAATCCAAACGAGAATGACCGCGCGCAGCGCGTGGCAGGGCTAGTCTATTTCCAGGGTGGTCCTGTCTGGCCATCCAAACCACTGCTATCACGACGTGTCAGGGTAACACATCCATGCTGGGGTGAGTGCAGAGCTCCCTGGCTTGTGATTGTCTCTGTTTCTCTGGACGCTCCAAAATGCAAAACGTGGGGAAATGGCCATTTTCCTCGAGAGGGGCAAGTATTCGATCCAGCGCGAGCATTTCGAGTACGCTAATTCTCGAACGAGGCATCAAGCTCGGACGAGTATGTTCGCTCATCTCTAGTTCTGACACTAGACAAAAACGTTATGTAAACCCTTTTTGGCTGTGCCACACAGATAGATAAACACATCTACAATGAATTAGGTGCCTGCTTCAAAATCCCATCCAGCCTAAAAAGGACCTACATAACTCTCAATTTTTTATATCACATTTTGCATTTTTCAAACTAAAATTTCAAACTAAAACCATACAGTATTTTATTCTATTCAATTTCCTGACTGACTGCACATTTTTGTATTTGATTTTCTGTACATGACAATGTGGGGGGGGGCTGCCATCTGTCTGTACTGAACTGCTGTTAAAGGGGTATTTATTCCAGAAATATGACCTCTGATAAAAAAAACAAAACATAATGCTAATTAATCTGTTACTACTACAAATACACTATGTCAATTAAGTACAAAACCCCCCGTTCCCGAATCTATTTGCCATTTCTTAGAGGCTGTGGGTTTGTAAGTGTGTTGTCACTGACTAACGCCTAACCCTTGTGAATTGGGATCTGGGATAGTCTGTACGTGGCGGGGGAAACTGCAACTGGTAAAGTGTAAAAGGCTGTGGCAAGTCATAATCCTTCCGGAAAGGAGGTCAGGGAAAGTTGTCCTGTGGTATCTTATGTGACTGTGGTTTGTCCAGAAAGCTGAAATAGTGAATTGGGTCTTCGTGTAGGTAATTGTAGTTCCGGGTAAATGGATTAAATATGATGGTGAAATTCTAGTAAGGTCTCAATGTGTCCTCCCAGATACAGAAGATATCATTCAATGTACCTTTTGTAAATGATGATGTGCTAGTTGAAAGGGGATGATGGTAAAAGCAATGTTTATTAAAAGTGGTCCATATAAGTTTTGCATAAGAGGTGCTCAATTATTCGAGCCCATGGCCGTCTCTTTGGAGCGTAAGTAGAATTGGTCTTGGAACATGAAGTATTTTGTTCGAAGACCAAAAGAGAGCTAAGTCCGTGTATAGGGAAATTTTTAATGGGTTCCATATCATGTTCCTATCAACATTCTATTGACGGCTTGGAGTCCCTTGGCATGTTTGATGACTATATAGGCTTAGTTCCGTTCCCATGTAACTATCCTGCCGAGTAGGGTGAATTGGACCTAGTGATAATCTGTTGGAGAAATTGGAGTATCGAGAAGGAATGATGAGTGTTTCGATCAATGGTGTAAAGTCCCTTCTCTAGGATATCGACAGTGGTGACAAATAGAGTCGTGGAGGCCTCAATTGGCCGGCCAAGAGGTTTGTCAAGTGTTTTGTATCTTGGGTAAATTATTAGCAAACCAGGATCACCGGGTATGACTTGTTAGAAAACGGCCAGGGCGCTGAGATTATACCCCTTTGTGATATTGGTCATTGTTTTTCTGAGTCAACCTAATCTTGTGAGTTTGGTAATTTCTGGTAAATTAGGTTGATCATTTTATCTGATGTAGGCATTCCTTCACTAGTCTTTTTGTCCATTATTACCAGAGCAACTGTCCTTGTGTGGGTGAAGTTTGATATAACTCTTTATTTTGCAGTAATGAGTGGAGGCCTGTCTATCGGCCTGGACATTTTGCTGTGGGTTTTGGTAGTACCTCTATTGAATATAACGAACTGGTCCAAGTGTCCTTGGACATCTGTCTGTAGTCTCAATGTGGGGGTGGACTAGGTGGCATTACATCCTTAATTTCTTTAGGACCAAGTTCTACTTTGGATAATCGATTGCTGTTGTAATGTCCCTGATTGTTGTAGGTGAGCTGTCAGATTCTTGTAAATGTCCTCGGGGTCTGTATATTACAGAAGAACCTCTGAAAGAGTCCATGTCAAGTTGAAATGTATCAATTGATACGTGGGACCAAAAAATAATCCTTTTTTGTAAATAGATTTATTTGTTGGCTGGGACTCAATGAGTAAGACATTGGTTATGGTAGGGTTTGAGAGTAGTCCTACTCCTGTGAGCGGTGTTGTCATCGTGGTCTCTCTGGTTTGATTTGCCTACACCCCCACCTCGTCTTCTTTCTCTTCTTCCCTCATGGTCTCTCGTTATCTAAAAAATGTTGTTTTTTTTTGGTCGTTGGAACATTGAACTTTCTGGAACTGAGTCTGAGAACGTGACTTCTTTTGATGATGATCTGTTTCGGTGGGGTCCCTGCCTCGAGGTAAAGGTTGTCATGAAGGGTCATGCCATTTCTTTAACATTTTTCACAAATCTGTATCTTAGGCGTTCGTCCGTCCCGTAAGAACGTGCCTTTTAGTTGCCAGAGTTTGCCCTCACTCAACAACACTTGCGATGTTTCACTCCATGCTTGGAGAGTTTTCTTTGTGTTGGGTAAGAGCCTCTGCTGCGAGTGTATCTGATTTTATTTCAATTGTTAATGTTTTGTCAATTCATTTTGTTTGTTCAGTTCCTCAGCTAAACTTTATCCTTATTGAAGAGACTGTAAGTGTCATAAGATCGAATGCACATTTGGTTGAGATGGATTCAAATGTTTGCAGTATTCTGTATTTGTCACGAGATCCGTCCGGGTCGTAGTGGTACTCGGAAACTGCGTGGTATCCCACTCTACTAATGTATTCTACAGAGTATGCATGTAGTTCGTAGTTAGTGAGTTTCTTGGAGACTTGTTCAGTCCCCCAGATTTAAAGTCCGGTTGGTGGTGTTTGCAAGGAAATCTTCGTGCTATGGTACCTGTGATACTGAGCTTCTTTTTGCGTTGATTATAGGATAAAAAAGGACTTTTCAGTTTCTTTGTCACTGTTTCTTCTTCGAGTACTAAACCGTAAGGTTTACTATAATCAACAAAGGATGTGCAGGTTCAGCACCCGAAAAAAGTTGGGTGCCAGATAGTTAGGGTAGGGTTCCCATGCGCACCAATTCGATGCAATAGAGAGTAAGCTAAGCAGCGTTGGAATATAATGCCAGGGGATTAGGGGATGTACATGAAAAAACAAAGCAATCAAAGACAGCGCGTGACGTTCGGGGTTTCGGCTATCACGGCCTTTGGTCAAACAACCTAACAGATACATAAGAACATGATATATCATAAGGAAAAACATGTAGAAGCTCAATTGTTACAACATCATGCATAATCAATCAGAGTGTATCTGTAATCAGTTACCAATAGCTTAAACTTGTTGTACTATTCTTAAATGCTTGAAAATGTTGAATTAGTCGTCAACCTGTACGATGACAAACTGAGAGGATACTAATAAGGTAAGTGTTTTTGACAAAGGCCTCATAGGCGACATTGCTGAACGTATTTGAATCGTTTTTTATGTAATAACCTGCATATTTCCCAAGAGTGCTTGGATTACTCTCTATTTTAAAAACTAGAAGGGTGGTCTGGACAATATTCTGGTAGTAGTTTTATTATTAGTCATGATGATACCGCTTTCCCTTTAATAAAAAAAAATATTTTACGACTGTTACTGTATGAATTGGGGTTGGTGGGCAACCTATAATTGCAGCAGAAGCTTAATAGAATCCGTGAAGGCAATTGTTCAAAATTTGCTCTTCTTGCGTTAAGTAATATGGCTTTGGGGACTGTGCGACATTAGTAGTGAGTAGATAGCAAGGATGACTCTCCCCAAGACAGGCAATTCTTTCTCCACATACATAACAAGGACAAATCTTTAATCAACCATGTATTTTTGTAAACATGAATGGAGTAGGGAGGGGCGTCATTCGTGTTTTTCACAATCCGAATCCTCAGTACTGGGCCCCTATATACAGTATCATCATCAGTACTGAGCCCCTATATACAGTATCATCCTCAGTTCTGGGCCCCTACATACAGTACCATCCTCAGTACTGGGCCCCTACACACAATACCATCCTCAGTACTGGGCCCCTACATACAGTATCATCCTCAATACTGGACCCCTACATACAGTATCATCCTCAGTACTGGACCCCTACACACTTCATCATCTTCAGTACTGGGCCCCTACATGCAGTATCATCCTCAGTTCTGGGCCCCTACAAACAGTATCATCCTCAGTACTGGGCCCCTACAGACAGTATCATCCTCAGTACTGGGCCCCTACAGACAGTATCATCCTCAGTACTGGGCCCCAACGTAGACTATCATCCTCAGTACTGGGCCCTTACAAACAGTATCATCCTCAGTACTGGGCCCCTACATACAGTACCATCCTCAGTACTAGGCCCGTACACCCCGTATCATCTTCAGTTCTGGGCCCCTACATACAGTATCATCCTCAGTAGGGTTCTTTATAAACAAAAGCAAAACCATCCATGTGAACTTACACATTTCATAAAATAGAGATGTGGAATAACTTTTGCCCAGCTAACAACTACTCCTCTCTAGTAGCTAATACATATTCACGCTTGGTTTGACAAGTGTGTATATTTTGGGGGGAAAGTCGAGTAAACTGCTGTAGACACCTCTGGCAGCCAATTAGCTATAGAAAATAAAAGGATCAGGAATGTTGAAAACCAACACACTTGATCCTTAGCCAACATGCTCATGAAAGGTGAATCAGGAGGTTCTCACAACAGATGTTCAGATGTCCTACAAATCCCCAGGATCAGATGAAATGTGAAAGCCAGCAATCCACATTTCAATTAGTCATTCCAACAGATGAATCCATAGAAGTTTGAAGACAGATGAAAAACTTGTTAGGCTCCTTTCAGACGAGCGTTATGGTATGACCGGGCCGGGACCCAGGTGTTGCATGCCGCTGGCTGGAGAAGGGGAGGGGTGAGCATTGCTACCTCTCCCTCTCCAGGGAAGACAGTAGGTGTTCTCCTTAAGGAGACAATGCCAATTAAGGCCACCTTAAGGCGTGTGGAGACTTAAAGCCATAATGCTCCACTAGGGAATTTCGGAAGAATGCAAATAAGTTTTCCAAGGTGTTAAATGGAAAACAATACCTCCTTTGGTACCTTGAAAGGCAGCCCCCTTAACATCAAGCATGACTTACAAGAAGTTCAAAAATATGATGTGGGATTAAGCCAAAGCAGAGTATATCTATTCCATAAGGAACAGACTCCCAACTGTAGACAGCACTGTTTCGACCTGAATGGGCCTCTCCCCTCTCCATGCAGCTTGGCCACACGTAAGTGGAAGAAGAGCATGCTCTATCGTTTTTCCTCCAATGGTACGGTATTATAGTGGGCAATATGGCCATTCAAAGGAATCAAGAGAATGGTGCGGTATGGATAGCACACGTCCATGATAAAACATTCGTCTGAAAGTGGCCTTAGGGAAGGTGAAAGATTCGGGACACTAAATTACCCCACATGTTTATTGACCGGTAGTTTAGTGTCCCCAATTTCCCTATAGAACACAACAGTCATTGAGTGAAGCCACCTACACCCTAGCTCCACTGTGCACACACCAAAGGTCCGAGGTACTACACCACCTTTAATGATGCAGCACACAGGTGTTGGGAGGACTTGTGAAGGGTGCACCTCCTCTGACTTTAACTAGGCATCTATAGCTTTTTAAATAGGGCCAAGGAAAGAGATATTATAGGGCAAGTTGGGATACTAAGGACCTGTGGTTGATTAAGTGTCTGAAATGGCCTGACAAGTCTACTTAAAAATTGAAAATTGAGATTATTGATTTATATATCAAGTATGTCTTAGGATATATGCAAAGTTGATGATTCATGTCCATCAGCCCTTGTGTGCTCTGTTTTTTTCACTGTCCCATTTGCTTCAATAGGAGTATCAGTCTGAAAATGGGGCCTTCTTATACAGCTCATGGAACTCCGTGTTGCTGCGTGCTGCTGCCTAAGTAATAGAATATGTGTAGGAGGCAAATGACCATAGAGATTCATTCAAGAACTTGCCTAATAATCCATGAAGTTTGGGTTATAAGCAGAGCTTTGTTTCATCTACCTCAAAAAAAATGCATAATGGGTGTGCCTAATAATACCTATTACACATTCAGTCATTTCCAATTGACTCCAATTACAACAGGGACAACCTGAGGATTGTGTGCAATCTACTCTAGGGGATGTACTGACATTCTCCTAGGATACTTTCCGGTTGTGGGAAGACAAGTATCGTACAGACTGAACTATATCTTTATCTAAGTTGCTTGGTGCTCCGAGTCATCTTGGATTGACTTGTGCCCAGCTTTTAGACTATCTGCAGTGACCTGCCCTCTCAGATAAACCTAGCCGGTATGTTAATGTGTATCTGGTGCCCATGATCTCACATCTATGACTCACAGAACAGGATACATGTGATCATCATAAGAACAAAATTTAATATGAACTGGATTAATTTACAAATGCATGTTTGTCGAGGGTAACTCTATCTCTACATTTAATTCTCTGCTCACAGGCCTGAAAGGAGTGATAATAAAATGCCACGCAGAACATGCCCGGACACGCCATCTTACATTAACTCACACGGCAAAGATTTCAGAACGTGCCCGGCTGCCAGCTATAATGAAATACTACTTTTATGGCCAGGGTCAATCATCTAACACAATTAAAATGCAAAGAATCATGGGAACAGTTTTAGGATGGATTTGCACAGATTAGCGATAGGAAGTGCGGTCTTATTATTGAACCAGCTCATTAGGCCCAGCTCATAAGAAGAGCCGGCTCTCCTGTCTCCTGTACAGCTTCCTGTTAAATGTATAATAGGGAGCCTCGGGCCAGTCATCAACCCGCTCCACACCACTTTAACCACATTTTTATTGGATTAAAGGTGTGTGGGTTACCAAAATAGAGGACCCTGTGTCTGTCAGAGGAACGCAGTACCAGAAGTTATTACAATAACTAAGGTGCAGTTTGGGTGGCAGACAGGAGTCCTTATATCATACAGTATTTCACTATGATGCCAGGACTCCCATCCTGTACAATATTCTGTCTGTGGGATCTTATATGTAGAATACACGTCACTCCTAGTGGTAAAGAGGTGCTGAGTTGCTCAGTAAACAGTTGTGGGATCTGTCGTTTCCATGGGCTTAACATATTGTGTGAGCCGGCTTACTTTAAGAAGTTTTCAGGGAAAGCAAGTCTTGAATAGTTTTCCGGATTTTTTTTTTTTCTTGACAAACTGGACACGCCCTTATACAAAAAATATGTAAGAAGTCTAGAGAAAATGAGCAGTCACAGCCAGCTCTGCGACGAGTGGGTGACTAGGGAAAATGATGTCATGCATGTGCAGATGGGAGAGGCCTGGAATACTTGCCAAGATCCCTGCATTTCATGGTGAACTCCCCAGCCTGGAGCCATTTCTTCCATTCACAGCCCCACTAAACACAAGTAGTAGACAAGATAGCCAGGGTGTGCAGCAAACTAATGTGACTACAGAGGATCCACATCCCTCAGCTACTATGTACAGAAAGGCGGGATACAGTCCCAAATATCCACTGCAGCTATAAATAGTACATGTGAGCTCAAAAGTAAAACACTTATTTATTCTGTACAACAAAAAACAGGACAAGTAAGAGACACTTCTCTGCTTGCCCATGAACTGGGCAGTGATACTTGCTACCTCTGTTCTCTGTTTCTAGAGACTTGGCAGATCCGACCCCACCCTCAGTTATCCATACCCTGTTTTCGATGAAGTGTGCACATCGCAATTACAATTAGGCCTCTCCCCAAGCTATAGTACTAGCAGAAGATTAACACGCCTATTTTCAACAAGGCCATGGGTGGAAGTGACAAAGACTGAATGAACTACAAGGACTGTCACTAGCAGCATCCCCGAGGGGACAAGAACACAACTACTAAAGCCTGTTACTCATTTAGCGTGTTTGCTCCAACTACTCAATGCTTGGTACTTGTGGGATTACCAGACCCCACAAAAATTCAATGACTGAATGGACAACTTAAAGAGGACCTGTAACCCCGAAATGACCCCCACCAAATTGCCCAATAATGGAGAGGTAAGGAGGAGTAGCGCTTACCCATCCCCTCTCCACCCCCAGCCGGTGTTCAGGCCTGGGGAGCGCATGGAACGTTGTAATAAGCAGTTTTGTTCCATGCATGTGTTTCATGGGAAACGCATATGGGTTTTGGCCAAACCCATCCAAAACGCAAACAAAAACGCCATGTGGGAATCTGCCCTCAGGGTGTGTTCAGTTTTTTCAGAGATGAGTTTTTTTTTAAGGTTAAAGCAGGTGTGGATCATAATGGGTGAGAAATATCAATAACATATCCTCTTTTTTCACTCTGCTCCTGGTTTCACATCGAAAAACTGCGATCTGAAAACCTGAATGTGTGAACAAACCCTTAGACTGTCACATATTTACACCAGAAAATCCCTTACATGTGTGCAAAATGTATACACACCCATAGATATACTACAATAAAATGGATATCCAATGGTGAAACTTCTGTACAATGAGTAATATTAAGAAAAATAATTTCAGAATTAAGTTTGCTGGGGTTTTGAAGAACATTTATAGAAGTGTAAAAGAACTGCTGTTGTTGTTCTGGTGGCCTAATGACGCTCAGCCTGGTGACTGTACACCACGGACCATTATGGAGGAGTAGATGATGAGCCGGTGTGTCATACACTTTTTAACAAGCCCTCATAAGTAAACATGACCTTACATAGTGCCCATTCATCCGTTGTGCATTTAACAGCAAAAACATGCGAGTCTAGGCTGAAAAGATACATTTGGTTATATGGATACGTATGTTGGACGTGTGTGTTTCAACTCCTGGTGGGGGATACTTGAGATATACAATATATCCCTTATTTTACCTCTGAAAAGTTTTTCTTTGCCAGCAAGGCACATAAGATGGAAAGGTAATTGAAGGCCATGTCCCTGACCCTGTCTCTCTCTCATTTCTAACAGTTATACAAAGTTGTTTTAGAATTCTGACCCGAGATCCTCTGTCTAGATGAAAGACAATGGTAATATACAAACAATCCGACACTTATTCAACCTAGTGATAATCACCTGGAAAGACACTAAATGTCATCACCAGATTTCTAAAATCTATACCTTTACTTAGCATGACGGTGGTCTATTACACGGCTCTGACACATGCTACCTAAAGGGACATTTTCCATTTTAGCAAATAATATTATTGTTGTATAATGAAAAGTTAAACAATTTTCCAATTATACTTTCTGATTCAATGTCTTGTGGTTTTCTACAATCTCTGTTGCTGCCCTATAGAAAATTTCAAACTTTGCTCCCAGTGGAGTGCAATCTGTCCATAGTCACACAGGTGCATGGCTTTTAGTGTCCCGAGGCCTGGTCACACCTTCCAATAGTGTTGCATTCATAACGCAACGCTAGCGCACAGGAGGGAGGGCCAAGGCCCAATCATATGGTTTTCAGGTGTACACAGGAGTGCCAGACTGGATCCACTTGTGGGGAAATCGGAGTTTTGAACATGCAAAGCTGCAGCCTCTATTAGCTACCATCCATGGAGAAATGTGTCATCATACTTTAGTGTGGCACTGTGAAAAGCCACATTTATATTCCAGGATTGTATCTGGACTTGGTGCGCAGGACTGTGGTCCACACACTGTATCACATATCAATGCTCATACACCACTCCTCAGCTCTGAGTTACGACACAGTTTTCAGCTAGGAGCCTAGTACAGCTCTTACTCAGAGCGAGAGGCTGTGGAACATTTTATTACAGAGACCTCGCAACACCGAAGTGGGAAGAAGAAACGCTCTCTAAGAGCCCTAGCCTCATAGATGAGAGCCCTAGCCTCCATAGATGACATGTACCACAGTGTGCAGAATGTATGGCCAAAATTGCCTCCATTCCCTTCAATGAGGTTTTCTTACAAAGGCCCTTTTCTATATCTAGGAAGGTCTGGAGCTGGCAGAACTTCTGGACTGTCGTGTATGAGCTACTTAACTAAGAGATTTGTTTTGTCCATTCAGTATTTCCTGAAGGGAAAACATAACAGACCTTCCCATCACATTCTTTTACCATGAACAAGATAAGAAACAATTCCTACAGATTAGAGAGTTGTTTGGTTTAGGAAAAAACAGGGAATTATAATCTAATGGAGGCAGGTCCTGGTATCTCCAAGATGGCTTCTTGTAATGGAGGGCCTTGTGCTGCCATGCATTTCATAGAGAAACCATGAAAGGAGTTGAGAATTGGTCAATCTACTAATCCCTCCCCATGGAAAACTATATTTGCAATTCCTTACCATTATCCTAGTGAGTAGGCATGGCCCTTGTAACCCTTCACCCCCAGACGAAGGCTCAGCAGGAGCCGAAACGCGCGTCGGGGCATTGCAGCCGGCACAGCTATTGGTAACACCAACACCTGATTCAACGTAAGGACTGGCAGTTACAGCATTCTGGATGCCTATTATATGTTCCCAATGTGCCAAATTGGCATGGTTTTGCACCTTAGCAATTGTAATAGACATCCTTAGTACTATACATCACCTCCAGTCCCGACATACATTTACATCAAGTAGAATTTTCTACTGTGTGTCCCTATGCTGCTGTTGCCGATTGCAATTTTTCTGGTTCCACCATCCTGTACAGTTGTCTGACATTATGTTTTTACATTAATGTTTTTTTATACATTTTTTCATTAAAAGATTTATTGCATTTCTATGATTTGTTGTGTTGTCGTTTCCTCTCTTTCCCGTCGAGGGAATACCATTGGATTTGTAGTTACTATTTGAGGTATTTGACCACACTTGCGTATACTGAGGGGGCGCCACTAGGCTTTTTAGGTGTGGAGCTCGGACACCCACCTATATTACATTACACACCTGCTCTTCCCCGCTATTCTGTTCCTTTTTGTTTGTTTTTGCCCTTGTAACCCTGTACACTTGAAAAGATGGCATGCAAAGGTAATCTCCAAAAGGACAACAAACATTCAAGTCCTCTTACCCATCCAAACCATAACTTTTATACTGTACTGGCAATGTATAATAACATCCAAACAGTGTTGTCTACAGTTGGGTATCTATTCTGGCTACTATCTCCAATCAAATCACTAGGCATCTTGAAAGTTAGACACTGGTGTTGAGGGAGTTGTTGTTTTTTATGGTACGTTAAGGCATATTTTTTCTTTTCCCAACCTGAAAAACTTGTTTGCATATTCCTACCAGAAAACCCATCAGAATCATAAAAAAATGATGGCAAAACTGTCATATGCCTGAGAAGGTGGACTGCTAGGGAAATCTCCATAAGGAAAATAGGGTTTCAGGCACAGTTTGGAACTCTCATTCTTCAACTGCAGAAGAGCAAGTCTTCATAAGCATTGGCTTTAAGTGGTTTAGATGAGATATAACTAGTATGTCCTTGCCACCTAGGAGTTACGGAAAAACATGTAGAGTGGGGTGCTGGGTATGACTATCATCCTTCCCCTCTTAGATAATGGGGCATTAAGATCAAAATGTCTAAATTGCATGCACAACTTACCAAGGGATTCAGACATTTGTAGACATGTTTATAGCCAGTTTGATAAAATGGGTGTGGGTTAACAAGATGGTAAAAGATTTTTATAGATAACACTGCACTAAAAGCTTGTGGTGCATTTTATTGGCATGAGATATGCTAATCAATGGAGGGGGCAACATTTAATTCCAATTACCAGCCAATTACTAATACATCACTGGAATTGGAAGAGACAGGAATAGACACGGATTATTACTGTATGTCTTTCAACAAAAATGGGGAAAATTTTTTTCATTTTCTTTCAATATTTTCTGATACTTCTGGGCATGTTTCCACCAGCACCTGTGTATTGACATACTCCACATTGATTATGTGTGTTTACTTTAAAGACCTTGTGCAAAGCTACATAATACCCACTCTACAAAGTGTGCTGTAAGAAAGGATAAATGCAAAAGAGATTTCTACACAAAAAAACAGAGACTTTTGATAAGGCAGAAGGAGGCTGTGACAACACTAACACATAACATCATGGTCTAAGAAGGGACACAATGAGCATTTAGCAGTCGCTGCATCACTGCTAACTTTTTATGAATTTGCTACTTTGTCATAGAGCTCAAGTACCTCCTACAAAAGGCCAACTTTATAGTACATTATTTTTGTGCAGTGTTTCAACTTTGGTCACACCCACTTTCCATGTAGGACTTTCGGAAAAGTGTCAAAATCACCCAGAAACTGTGGTGCAAACAGGGTCCGATGGATGGTTCTTTGCTGTAAATTTGGACATTTTGCTAGTTTATATCTCCCCAATTACTCTCTTATGGTCATACTCGCACCAGCAGAAATTATGCTGGCATGTAGTCAGAACATGGACAACACGGATCCACTACTCTAAAGTTAAAACTCCCTATGTAGAAAAGGCTGAGCTTTCAGCAATAGGACATTGCAACATTTCGTAATATGTGTAAAAGTCGTGAGCTTCACTTTTGACACAGCAATTACTTTGCTGACATGTGAGCAGACTGTTTGGCGTGAAATATCGCAAATCTGGTGGAGGCTGATGACCTTGCCTATTCTATCTTGCGCAAATTACTAGAAAAAAAACATTATTTTTACATAAAAGGCCAATGACAACAGCCCCTACCCCAATGAACTCCCAGAATTCACCTCAACTTTATTTATTTTATTTAAATCCAGACTAAAACTAAATACACCACATTATACTCAATGGGAGTTTCCAGGACTTCCAATATTATAATTCTATAACAGACTATGATCCCACCTTTGAAAGGGTAAGGAGACTTACAGGCCAATGCACTGGGAATTCTAGAAGAAGAAATATGCAAATATATTTTCCTGGGTGGGAAAGGAAAACTGTGGCTCTTTGCTACCTGTGGAGCAGAACAAGTAAACTGAAGTGTAGATGAGAACAAACCTGAACCCTCAATAATGCTGCCTCAATATATATAGACCATGCCCTCGAATCTCTGCCTCCACCAGAACAACTAAAGTTCACTGCAATCCTTAACCTTCTGTAAATGGCAGGGCACAGAATAAAGGGTGACAGAGAAATTAGACAGTGATTCATTACAACGACTCTGATTCTAAATTACAGTGCGGAGTAAATTGCAGCTTTCGTCTTCTACTTGTTTGCACATGATATTGGTGGTTACCATCTTGCGTAATTGTGAACACAATTTGCTAACATGTTTAGCAAGAAACCAATATTTAGGATGTACATCTAGGTACAGAAGCACACAAGCTTGTTTCACACGGCCATATTTGTCCGTAAATATGACACCCCCCCCCCCCCTCCCACACTCTCGAGAGTCGGTGACGCCACCGAGCTCTTGGAAAGCACTGGCGCATGCGCACTGTATCTTCATTGGCACAGCCGTCCGCTTTGTATACAGCCGTTGTAAAATGAAGATTCGGTGCACATGCGCCAGTGCTTTCCGAGAGCTCGGTGACATCACTGGCTCTGTGGAGCGAGGGCAGAGGAGAAGTGTCAAGAACCCAAGGTGCGTGCATTTTACGTTTGTGACCAAGCACCGAGCGCCCTGTGTCAGGGGCCCAGGTGCGCGAATGGTGTCATTTGCTTAGTGTAAAAATGGATTTTTTGGCAAAACTGTGGATCTTTAGCCTTTGGTTTGGATGCATTTCAAAAATCAACATGTGAATGTCTGAGTTACTCCTGAGAGCTTGGCCCCCACTTTGTGCTCCTGTTAGCTCCTCCTCCGCCTGGTCAGTGGGGGAGGGACAAGCTGTACAGAGCACAAACATGGAGAAAGCCTGCAGCTCAAACAGGACACATGTTGTTTTTTGAAATGCATGCAAACCAAAGTCCAGCCCCTGTGACTACCCCAGGATTTTATCAGGATGCAAGCGTTAAGTTATAACACACAATTATATAGTAATACAAATGCTTAGAAAAGGCAGAGAGGCAGATGTTGCATGCTGGTGTCATGGGCTTTTTACAATCTGTCTTTAGTGAAAAATGAGGTCCTGGTGAAGGTTCCCTTTAAGTAATGCTTATAATCAATATCTGTATACAGCCACTACTTTGCCCATGTTCCATGCCAAAAATGGCCACGTGATGACGGCCTTACCCATGCACATTACATTGATGGCCGGATACATGTCCGGTAAAGCTCTCTAAATACTGTCAATGTAAGGCTATTTCCACATCCTGCAAAATAAAAGGCCAAATCACCCTTTTCTCCACCGTAATCCCCCATATAAACACTGCCAGAAAATATCCATAGCCTTTCCGTAAATCATTTTTTTTTCTTGTCACTTATTGGCTGGGTTCACGATGCGGAAATTGAAAAGGTACGTTCGCACTCTTACACGTAAAAAAAGGCTATTGGCAGGTTCAGATTCAATCTGCTGAATTGTCAGACATTACAGCCTTTTCCATACAGTGTCCCAATTTAGGCCGCAGCCACTATCCATGAAAACCCACCCTTTTTATTACATGACGTAAAAGTGTCTAAAATTTTGAATACAAAATGGAAAAAAATCTTTATTTTCGTCAACATCAAAGGGGCTAGTGAAATAGGGCCATACTAATGCCTGGAGAGCCAACAATAAACTTCATACGGATTGAAGGTTTTATTTGTTGCATGTGCCTAAAAAAAACTATATTATGAGATATAATCACTCCTAAAACTCATAACAATACTACAGTGTGTTCCTGATACAAACCATTCATTACTAAGGCGTGCCAGTAAGATGTAAAGATACACATAAGACAGAAGACTGTGACCATGCATTACTACAATGAAGTAAGACGTCAGATGGAAACAACTTGGGGACACTTCCAGTGGCTGCATGATGGATGTTGAATTAGGTCTTGAAAGAAGACGTAACATATGGCCATGAGGAATATGAACTGGGAAGTAATAAGGTTCTGTTCCTATCCTCGGCCAGGGGTTTATGAAATCTGACATCTTCCAGTATGCAGTATGATGATACTATCGGGTATGTATGGATATGTAAAAAGAAAAAGAATGCCTCCAAAAGTGGTGTATAGACTCTATACATAGTGACTCTGTGTATGACATCCATGTGGCATAGTATGTGGTTTATTCAGTAAGAATGTATCAAGGATAAGATAGTAGTGAGAAATGATCACACATGATATTCAAAAGTGACTTAAGCGTCACAGAACAGGACAGTATATATAATGCTCAGTTATGGCTGCCTATTTATCATCCTCAGTACTGGGCCCCTATATACAGTTTCATCCTCAGTACTGGGCCTCTACACACAGTATCATCCTCAGTACTGGGCCCCTACACACAGTATCATCCTCAGTACTGGGCCCCTATATACAGTTTCATCCTCAGTACTGGGCCCCTACACACAGTATCATCTTCAGTACTGGGCCCCTATATACAGTATCATCCTCAGTACTGAGCCCCTATATACAGTATCATCCTCAGTACTGGGCCCCTACACACAGTATCATCCTCAGTATGTGGCCCCTATATACAGTATCATCCTCAGTACTGAGCCCCTATATATCAGTATCATCCTCAGTACTGGGCCCCTTATACAGTATATCCTCAGTACTGAGCCCCTATATACAGTATCTCCTCAGTACTGGGCCCTATATACAGTATCATCCTCAGTTACTGGGCTCCTACACACAGTACATCCTCAGTAATGGGCCTATATTACAGTATCGTCCTCAGTACTGGGCCCCTACACACAGTATCATCTTCAGTACTGGGCCCTACACCCCGTATCATCCTAGCACTGGCCCCTACAAACAGAATCATCCTCAGTACTGGGCCCCTACAAACAGAATCATCCTCAGTACTGGGCCCTCCAACACAGTATCATCCTCAGTACTGAGGCCCTAATACAGTATCATCCCAGTACTGGGACCCTACCACACAGTATCATCCTCAGTACTGAGCCCCTATATACAGTATCGTCCTCAGTACTGGCCCCTATATACCAGTATCATCATCAGTACTGAGCCCCTATATACAGTATCATCCTCAGTACTGGGCCCCTATATACAGTATCATCATCAGTACTGAGCCCCTATATACAGTATCATCCTCAGTTCTCGGGCCCTACATACACGTACCATCCTCAGTACTGGGCCCCTACACACAATACCATCCTAGTACTGGGCCCCACATACAGTATCATCCTCAATACTGGACCCCTACATACAGTATCATCCTCAGTAATGGACCCCTACACACTCATCATCTTCAGTACTGGCCCCTAATGCAGTCATATCTCTCAGTTCTGGGCCCCTACAAACAGTATCATCCTCAGTACTGGGCCCCTACAGACAGTATCATCCTCAGTACTGGGCCCCTACAGACAGTATCATCCTCAGTACTGGGCCCCCCAACGTAGACTATCATCCTCAGTACTGGGCCCTTACAAACAGTATCATCCTCAGTACTGGGCCCTACATACAGTACCATCCTCAGTAATAGGCCCGTACACCCCGTATCATCTTCAGTTCTGGGCCCTACATACAGTATATCTTCAGTACTGGGCCCCACATACAGTATCATCCTCAGTACGGGCCCCTACAAACAGTATCATCTTCAGTCTGGGCCCCTACATACAGTATCATCCTCAGTACTGGGACCCCCTACATACAGTATCATCCTCAGGGCCCCTACAAACAGTATCATCTCAGTTTGCGGCCCTACATACACTACCATTCTCAGTACTGAGACCCTACATACACTATCTTCCTCAGTACTGAGCCCCTACATACAGTACCATCCTCAGTACTGGGCCCCTACATACAGTATCATCCGCAGTACTGGGCCCCTACACACAGTTAATCCTCAGTACTGGTCCTACACACAGTATCATCTTCAGTACTGGGCCCTACATACAGTATCATCCTCAGTACGGGGCCCCCTACAAAAGATCATCCTCAGTACTGGGCCCTACACAGTATCATCCTCAGTACTGGGCCCCTACACAGATATCATCCTCAGTACTCGGCCCCTACAAACAGTATCATCCTCAGTACTCGGCCCCTCCACTACAACAGTATCATCTCACTACTGGGACGTACATACACTACCCTCTCAGTACTGGGCCCCTACACACAGTATCATCTTCAGTTCTGGGCCCCTCATACATAGAACTATCATCCTCAGTACTGAGCCCTACACACAGCATATTATCCTCAGATACTGGGCCCTACATACAGTATCACCCTCAGTACTGGGCCCCTATATACAGTATCATCCTCAGTACTGGGCCCCTACACACAGTATCATCCTCAGTACTGGGCCCCTACATACAGTATCATCCTCAGTACTGGGCCCCTACATACAGTATCATCCTCAGTACTGGGCCCCTACAAACAGTATCATCTTCAGTTCTGGGCCCCTACATACAGTATCATCCTCAGTAGGGTTCTTTATAAACAAAAGCAAAACCATCCATGTGAACTTACACATTTCATAAAATAGAGATGTGGAATAACTTTTGCCCAGCTAACAACTACTCCTCTCTAGTAGCTAATACATATTCACGCTTGGTTTGACAAGTGTGTATATTTTGGGGGGAAAGTCGAGTAAACTGCTGTAGACACCTCTGGCAGCCAATTAGCTATAGAAAATAAAAGGATCAGGAATGTTGAAAACCAACACACTTGATCCTTAGCCAACATGCTCATGAAAGGTGAATCAGGAGGTTCTCACAACAGATGTTCAGATGTCCTACAAATCCCCAGGATCAGATGAAATGTGAAAGCCAGCAATCCACATTTCAATTAGTCATTCCAACAGATGAATCCATAGAAGTTTGAAGAC
This sequence comes from Engystomops pustulosus, assembly GCA_019512145.1. Classification (NCBI taxonomy): domain Eukaryota; kingdom Metazoa; phylum Chordata; class Amphibia; order Anura; family Leptodactylidae; genus Engystomops; species Engystomops pustulosus. Next base: position 49,501,612 of record CM033644.1, on the reverse strand, counting down.
AGATGAAAAACTTGTTAGGCTCCTTTCAGACGAGCGTTATGGTATGACCGGGCCGGGACCCAGGTGTTGCATGCCGCTGGCTGGAGAAGGGGAGGGGTGAGCATTGCTTACCTCTCCCCTCTCCAGGGACAGACAGTAGGTGTTCTCCTTAAGGAGACAATGCCAATTAAGGCCACCTTAAAGGCGTGTGGAGACTTAAAGCCATAATGCTCCACTAGGGAATTTCGGAAGAATGCAAATAAGTTTTCCAAGGTGTTAAATGGAAAACAATACCTCCTTTGGTACCTTGAAAGGCAGCCCCCTTAACATCAAGCATGACTTACAAGAAGTTCAAAAATATGATGTGGGATTAAGCCAAAGCAGAGTATATCTATTCCATAAGGAACAGACTCCCAACTGTAGACAGCACTGTTTCGACCTGAATGGGCCTCTCCCCTCTCCATGCAGCTTGGCCACACGTAAGTGGAAGAAGAGCATGCTCTATCGTTTTTCCTCCAATGGTACGGTATTATAGTGGGCAATATGGCCATTCAAAGGAATCAAGAGAATGGTGCGGTATGGATAGCACACGTCCATGATAAAACATTCGTCTGAAAGTGGCCTTAGGGAAGGTGAAAGATTCGGGACACTAAATTACCCCACATGTTTATTGACCGGTAGTTTAGTGTCCCCAATTTCCCTATAGAACACAACAGTCATTGAGTGAAGCCACCTACACCCTAGCTCCACTGTGCACACACCAAAGGTCCGAGGTACTACACCACCTTTAATGATGCAGCACACAGGTGTTGGGAGGACTTGTGAAGGGTGCACCTCCTCTGACTTTAACTAGGCATCTATAGCTTTTTAAATAGGGCCAAGGAAAGAGATATTATAGGGCAAGTTGGGATACTAAGGACCTGTGGTTGATTAAGTGTCTGAAATGGCCTGACAAGTCTACTTAAAAATTGAAAATTGAGATTATTGATTTATATATCAAGTATGTCTTAGGATATATGCAAAGTTGATGATTCATGTCCATCAGCCCTTGTGTGCTCTGTTTTTTTCACTGTCCCATTTGCTTCAATAGGAGTATCAGTCTGAAAATGGGGCCTTCTTATACAGCTCATGGAACTCCGTGTTGCTGCGTGCTGCTGCCTAAGTAATAGAATATGTGTAGGAGGCAAATGACCATAGAGATTCATTCAAGAACTTGCCTAATAATCCATGAAGTTTGGGTTATAAGCAGAGCTTTGTTTCATCTACCTCAAAAAAAATGCATAATGGGTGTGCCTAATAATACCTATTACACATTCAGTCATTTCCAATTGACTCCAATTACAACAGGGACAACCTGAGGATTGTGTGCAATCTACTCTAGGGGATGTACTGACATTCTCCTAGGATACTTCCGGTTGTGGGAAGACAAGTATCGTACAGACTGAACTATATCTTTATCTAAGTTGCTTGGTGCTCCGAGTCATCTTGGATTGACTTGTGCCCAGCTTTTAGACTATCTGCAGTGACCTGCCCTCTCAGATAAACCTAGCCGGTATGTTAATGTGTATCTGGTGCCCATGATCTCACATCTATGACTCACAGAACAGGATACATGTGATCATCATAAGAACAAAATTTAATATGAACTGGATTAATTTACAAATGCATGTTTGTCGAGGGTAACTCTATCTCTACATTTAATTCTCTGCTCACAGGCCTGAAAGGAGTGATAATAAAATGCCACGCAGAACATGCCCGGACACGCCATCTTACATTAACTCACACGGCAAAGATTTCAGAACGTGCCCGGCTGCCAGCTATAATGAAATACTACTTTTATGGCCAGGGTCAATCATCTAACACAATTAAAATGCAAAGAATCATGGGAACAGTTTTAGGATGGATTTGCACAGATTAGCGATAGGAAGTGCGGTCTTATTATTGAACCAGCTCATTAGGCCCAGCTCATAAGAAGAGCCGGCTCTCCTGTCTCCTGTACAGCTTCCTGTTAAATGTATAATAGGGAGCCTCGGGCCAGTCATCAACCCGCTCCACACCACTTTAACCACATTTTTATTGGATTAAAGGTGTGTGGGTTACCAAAATAGAGGACCCTGTGTCTGTCAGAGGAACGCAGTACCAGAAGTTATTACAATAACTAAGGTGCAGTTTGGGTGGCAGACAGGAGTCCTTATATCATACAGTATTTCACTATGATGCCAGGACTCCCATCCTGTACAATATTCTGTCTGTGGGATCTTATATGTAGAATACACGTCACTCCTAGTGGTAAAGAGGTGCTGAGTTGCTCAGTAAACAGTTGTGGGATCTGTCGTTTCCATGGGCTTAACATATTGTGTGAGCCGGCTTACTTTAAGAAGTTTTCAGGGAAAGCAAGTCTTGAATAGTTTTCCGGATTTTTTTTTTTTCTTGACAAACTGGACACGCCCTTATACAAAAAATATGTAAGAAGTCTAGAGAAAATGAGCAGTCACAGCCAGCTCTGCGACGAGTGGGTGACTAGGGAAAATGATGTCATGCATGTGCAGATGGGAGAGGCCTGGAATACTTGCCAAGATCCCTGCATTTCATGGTGAACTCCCAGCCTGGAGCCATTTCTTCCATTCACAGCCCCACTAAACACAAGTAGTAGACAAGATAGCCAGGGTGTGCAGCAAACTAATGTGACTACAGAGGATCCACATCCCTCAGCTACTATGTACAGAAAGGCGGGATACAGTCCCAAATATCCACTGCAGCTATAAATAGTACATGTGAGCTCAAAAGTAAAACACTTATTTATTCTGTACAACAAAAAACAGGACAAGTAAGAGACACTTCTCTGCTTGCCCATGAACTGGGCAGTGATACTTGCTACCTCTGTTCTCTGTTTCTAGAGACTTGGCAGATCCGACCCCACCCTCAGTTATCCATACCCTGTTTTCGATGAAGTGTGCACATCGCAATTACAATTAGGCCTCTCCCCAAGCTATAGTACTAGCAGAAGATTAACACGCCTATTTTCAACAAGGCCACGGGTGGAAGTGACAAAGACTGAATGAACTACAAGGACTGTCACTAGCAGCATCCCCGAGGGGACAAGAACACAACTACTAAAGCCTGTTACTCATTTAGCGTGTTTGCTCCAACTACTCAATGCTTGGTACTTGTGGGATTACCAGACCCCACAAAAATTCAATGACTGAATGGACAACTTAAAGAGGACCTGTAACCCCGAAATGACCCCCACCAAATTGCCCAATAATGGAGAGGTAAGGAGGAGTAGCGCTTACCCATCCCCTCTCCACCCCCAGCCGGTGTTCAGGCCTGGGGAGCGCATGGAACGTTGTAATAAGCAAGTTTTGTTCCATGCATGTGTTTCATGGGAAACGCATATGGGTTTTGGCCAAACCCATCCAAAACGCAAACAAAAACGCCATGTGGGAATCTGCCCTCAGGGTGTGTTCAGTTTTTTCAGAGATGAGTTTTTTTTTAAGGTTAAAGCAGGTGTGGATCATAATGGGTGAGAAATATCAATAACATATCCTCTTTTTTTCACTCTGCTCCTGGTTTCACATCGAAAAACTGCATCTGAAAACCTGAATGTGTGAACAAACCCTTAGACTGTCACATATTTACACCAGAAAATCCCTTACATGTGTGCAAAATGTATACACACCCATAGATATACTACAATAAAATGGATATCCAATGGTGAAACTTCTGTACAATGAGTAATATTAAGAAAAATAATTTCAGAATTAAGTTTGCTGGGGTTTTGAAGAACATTTATAGAAGTGTAAAAGAACTGCTGTTGTTGTTCTGGTGGCCTAATGACGCTCAGCCTGGTGACTGTACACCACGGACCATTATGGAGGAGTAGATGATGAGCCGGTGTGTCATACACTTTTTAACAAGCCCTCATAAGTAAACATGACCTTACATAGTGCCCATTCATCCGTTGTGCATTTAACAGCAAAAACATGCGAGTCTAGGCTGAAAAGATACATTTGGTTATATGGATACGTATGTTGGACGTGTGTGTTTCAATCCTGGTGGGGGATACTTGAGATAACAATATATCCCTTATTTACCTCTGAAAAGTTTTTCTTTGCCAGCAAGGCACATAAGATGGAAAGGTAATTGAAGGCCATGTCCCTGACCCTGTCTCTCTCTCATTTCTAACAGTTATACAAAGTTGTTTTAGAATTCTGACCCGAGATCCTCTGTCTAGATGAAAGACAATGGTAATATACAAACAATCCGACACTTATTCAACCTAGTGATAATCACCTGGAAAGACACTAAATGTCATCACCAGATTTCTAAAATCTATACCTTTACTTAGCATGACGGTGGTCTATTACACGGCTCTGACAGATGCTACCTAAAGGGACATTTTCCATTTTAGCAAATAATATTATTGTTGTATAATGAAAAGTTAAACAATTTTCCAATTATACTTTCTGATTCAATGTCTTGTGGTTTTCTACAATCTCTGTTGCTGCCCTATAGAAAATTTCAAACTTTGCTCCCAGTGGAGTGCAATCTGTCCATAGTCACACAGGTGCATGGCTTTTAGTGTCCCGAGGCCTGGTCACACCTTCCACATAGTGTTGCATTCATAACGCAACGCTAGCGCACAGGAGGGAGGGCCAAGGCCCAATCATATGGTTTTCAGGTGTACACAGGAGTGCCAGACTGGATCCACTTGTGGGGAAATCGGAGTTTTGAACATGCAAAGCTGCAGCCTCTATTAGCTACCATCCATGGAGAAATGTGTCATCATACTTTAGTGTGGCACTGTGAAAAGCCACATTTATATTCCAGGATTGTATCTGGACTTGGTGCGCAGGACTGTGGTCCACACACTGTATCACATATCAATGCTCATACACCACTCCTCAGCTCTGAGTTACGACACAGTTTTCAGCTAGGAGCCTAGTACAGCTCTTACTCAGAGCGAGAGGCTGTGGAACATTTTATTACAGAGACCTCGCAACACCGAAGTGGGAAGAAGAAACGCTCTCTAAGAGCCCTAGCCTCATAGATGAGAGCCCTAGCCTCCATAGATGACATGTACCACAGTGTGCAGAATGTATGGCCAAAATTGCCTCCATTCCCTTCAATGAGGTTTTCTTACAAAGGCCCTTTTCTATATCTAGGAAGGTCTGGAGCTGGCAGAACTTCTGGACTGTCGTGTATGAGCTACTTAACTAAGAGATTTGTTTTGTCCATTCAGTATTTCCTGAAGGGAAAACATAACAGACCTTCCCATCACATTCTTTTACCATGAACAAGATAAGAAACAATTCCTACAGATTAGAGAGTTGTTTGGTTTAGGAAAAAACAGGGAATTATAATCTAATGGAGGCAGGTCCTGGTATCTCCAAGATGGCTTCTTGTAATGGAGGGCCTTGTGCTGCCATGCATTTCATAGAGAAACCATGAAAGGAGTTGAGAATTGGTCAATCTACTAATCCCTCCCCATGGAAAACTATATTTGCAATTCCTTACCATTATCCTAGTGAGTAGGCATGGCCCTTGTAACCCTTCACCCCCAGACGAAGGCTCAGAGGAGCCGAAACGCGCGTCGGGGCATTGCAGCCGGCACAGCTATTGGTAACACCAACACCTGATTCAACGTAAGGACTGGCAGTTACAGCATTCTGGATGCCTATTATATGTTCCCAATGTGCCAAATTGGCATGGTTTTGCACCTTAGCAATTGTAATAGACATCCTTAGTACTATACATCACCTCCAGTCCCGACATACATTTACATCAAGTAGAATTTTCTACTGTGTGTCCCTATGCTGCTGTTGCCGATTGCAATTTTTCTGGTTCCACCATCCTGTACAGTTGTCTGACATTATGTTTTTACATTAATGTTTTTTTATACATTTTTTCATTAAAAGATTTATTGCATTTCTATGATTTGTTGTGTTGTCGTTTCCTCTCTTTCCCGTCGAGGGAATACCATTGGATTTGTAGTTACTATTTGAGGTATTTGACCACACTTGCGTATACTGAGGGGGCGCCACTAGGCTTTTTAGGTGTGGAGCTCGGACACCCACCTATATTACATTACACACCTGCTCTTCCCCGCTATTCTGTTCCTTTTTGTTTGTTTTTGCCCTTGTAACCCTGTACACTTGAAAAGATGGCATGCAAAGGTAATCTCCAAAAGGACAACAAACATTCAAGTCCTCTTACCCATCCAAACCATAACTTTTATACTGTACTGGCAATGTATAATAACATCCAAACAGTGTTGTCTACAGTTGGGTATCTATTCTGGCTACTATCTCCAATCAAATCACTAGGCATCTTGAAAGTTAGACACTGGTGTTGAGGGAGTTGTTGTTTTTTATGGTACGTTAAGGCATATTTTTTCTTTTCCCAACCTGAAAAACTTGTTTGCATATTCCTACCAGAAAACCCATCAGAATCATAAAAAAATGATGGCAAAACTGTCATATGCCTGAGAAGGTGGACTGCTAGGGAAATCTCCATAAGGAAAATAGGGTTTCAGGCACAGTTTGGAACTCTCATTCTTCAACTGCAGAAGAGCAAGTCTTCATAAGCATTGGCTTTAAGTGGTTTAGATGAGATATAACTAGGTAGTCCTTGCCACCTAGGAGTTACGGAAAAACATGTAGAGTGGGGTGCTGGGTATGACTATCATCCTTCCCCTCTTAGATAATGGGGCATTAAGATCAAAATGTCTAAATTGCATGCACAACTTACCAAGGGATTCAGACATTTGTAGACATGTTTATAGCCAGTTTGATAAAATGGGTGTGGGTTAACAAGATGGTAAAAGATTTTTATAGATAACACTGCACTAAAAGCTTGTGGTGCATTTTATTGGCATGAGATATGCTAATCAATGGAGGGGGCAACATTTAATTCCAATTACCAGCCAATTACTAATACATCACTGGAATTGGAAGAGACAGGAATAGACACGGATTATTACTGTATGTCTTTCAACAAAAATGGGGAAAATTTTTTTCATTTTCTTTCAATATTTTCTGATACTTCTGGGCATGTTTCCACCAGCACCTGTGTATTGACATACTCCACATTGATTATGTGTGTTTACTTTAAAGACCTTGTGCAAAGCTACATAATACCCACTCTACAAAGTGTGCTGTAAGAAAGGTATAAATGCAAAAGAGATTTCTACACAAAAAAACAGAGACTTTTGATAAGGCAGAAGGAGGCTGTGACAACACTAACACATAACATCATGGTCTAAGAAGGGACACAATGAGCATTTAGCAGTCGCTGCATCACTGCTAATTTTTATGAATTGCTACTTTGTCATAGAGCTCAAGTACCTCCTACAAAAGGCCAACTTTATAGTACATTATTTTTGTGCAGTGTTTCAACTTTGGTCACACCCACTTTCCATGTAGGACTTTCGGAAAAGTGTCAAAATCACCCAGAAACTGTGGTGCAAACAGGGTCCGATGGATGGTTCTTTGCTGTAAATTTGGACATTTTGCTAGTTTATATCTCCCCAATTACTCTCTTATGGTCATACTCGCACCAGCAGAAATTATGCTGGCATGTAGTCAGAACATGGACAACACGGATCCACTACTCTAAAGTTAAAACTCCCTATGTAGAAAAGGCTGAGCTTTCAGCAATAGGACATTGCAACATTTCGTAATATGTGTAAAAGTCGTGAGCTTCACTTTTGACACAGCAATTACTTTGCTGACATGTGAGCAGACTGTTTGGCGTGAAATATCGCAAATCTGGTGGAGGCTGATGACCTTGCCTATTCTATCTTGCGCAAATTACTAGAAAAAAAACATTATTTTTACATAAAAGGCCAATGACAACAGCCCCTACCCCAATGAACTCCCAGAATTCACCTCAACTTTATTTATTTTATTTAAATCCAGACTAAAACTAAATACACCACATTATACTCAATGGGAGTTTCCAGGACTTCCAATATTATAATTCTATAACAGACTATGATCCCACCTTTGAAAGGGTAAGGAGACTTACAGGCCAATGCACTGGGAATTCTAGAAGAAGAAATATGCAAATATATTTTCCTGGGTGGGAAAGGAAAACTGTGGCTCTTTGCTACCTGTGGAGCAGAACAAGTAAACTGAAGTGTAGATGAGAACAAACCTGAACCCTCAATAATGCTGCCTCAATATATATAGACCATGCCCTCGAATCTCTGCCTCCACCAGAACAACTAAAGTTCACTGCAATCCTTAACCTTCTGTAAATGGCAGGGCACAGAATAAAGGGTGACAGAGAAATTAGACAGTGATTCATTACAACGACTCTGATTCTAAATTACAGTGCGGAGTAAATTGCAGCTTTCGTCTTCTACTTGTTTGCACATGATATTGGTGGTTACCATCTTGCGTAATTGTGAACACAATTTGCTAACATGTTTAGCAAGAAACCAATATTTAGGATGTACATCTAGGTACAGAAGCACACAAGCTTGTTTCACACGGCCATATTTGTCCGTAAATATGACACCCCCCCCCCCCCTCCCACACTCTCGAGAGTCGGTGACGCCACCGAGCTCTTGGAAAGCACTGGCGCATGCGCACTGTATCTTCATTGGCACAGCCGTCCGCTTTGTATACAGCCGTTGTAAAATGAAGATTCGGTGCACATGCGCCAGTGCTTTCCGAGAGCTCGGTGACATCACTGGCTCTGTGGAGCGAGGGCAGAGGAGAAGTGTCAAGAACCCAAGGTGCGTGCATTTTACGTTTGTGACCAAGCACCGAGCGCCCTGTGTCAGGGGCCCAGGTGCGCGAATGGTGTCATTTGCTTAGTGTAAAAATGGATTTTTTGGCAAAACTGTGGATCTTTAGCCTTTGGTTTGGATGCATTTCAAAAATCAACATGTGAATGTCTGAGTTACTCCTGAGAGCTTGGCCCCCACTTTGTGCTCCTGTCTAGCTCCTCCTCCTGCCTGGTCAGTGGGGGAGGGACAAGCTGTACAGGAGCACAAACATGGAGACAGCCTGCAGCTCAAACAGGACACATGTTGTTTTTTGAAATGCATGCAAACCAAAGTCCAGCCCCTGTGACTACCCCAGGATTTTATCAGGATGCAAGCGTTAAGTTATAACACACAATTATATAGTAATACAAATGCTTAGAAAAGGCAGAGAGGCAGATGTTGCATGCTGGTGTCATGGGCTTTTTACAATCTGTCTTTAGTGAAAAATGAGGTCCTGGTGAAGGTTCCCTTTAAGTAATGCTTATAATCAATATCTGTATACAGCCACTACTTTGCCCATGTTCCATGCCAAAAATGGCCACGTGATGACGGCCTTACCCATGCACATTACATTGATGGCCGGATACATGTCCGGTAAAGCTCTCTAAATACTGTCAATGTAAGGCTATTTCCACATCCTGCAAAATAAAAGGCCAAATCACCCTTTTCTCCACCGTAATCCCCCATATAAACACTGCCAGAAAATATCCATAGCCTTTCCGTAAATCATTTTTTTTTCTTGTCACTTATTGGCTGGGTTCACGATGCGGAAATTGAAAAGGTACGTTCTGCACTCTTACACGTAAAAAAAGGCTATTGGCAGGTTCAGATTCAATCTGCTGAATTGTCAGACATTACAGCCTTTTCCATACAGTGTCCCAATTTAGGCCGCAGCCACTATCCATGAAAACACCACCCTTTTTATTACATGACGTAAAAGTGTCTAAAATTTTGAATACAAAATGGAAAAAAATCTTTATTTTCGTCAACATCAAAGGGGCTAGTGAAATAGGGCCATACTAATGCCTGGAGAGCCAACAATAAACTTCATACGGATTGAAGGTTTTATTTGTTGCATGTGCCTAAAAAAAACTATATTATGAGATATAATCACTCCTAAAACTCATAACAATACTACAGTGTGTTCCTGATACAAACCATTCATTACTAAGGCGTGCCAGTAAGATGTAAAGATACACATAAGACAGAAGACTGTGACCATGCATTACTACAATGAAGTAAGACGTCAGATGGAAACAACTTGGGGACACTTCCAGTGGCTGCATGATGGATGTTGAATTAGGTCTTGAAAGAAGACGTAACATATGGCCATGAGGAATATGAACTGGGAAGTAATAAGGTTCTGTTCCTATCCTCGGCCAGGGGTTTATGAAATCTGACATCTTCCAGTATGCAGTATGATGATACTATCGGGTATGTATGGATATGTAAAAAGAAAAAGAATGCCTCCAAAAGTGGTGTATAGACTCTATACATAGTGACTCTGTGTATGACATCCATGTGGCATAGTATGTGGTTTATTCAGTAAGAATGTATCAAGGATAAGATAGTAGTGAGAAATGATCACAAATGAGATTCAAAAGTGACTTAAGCGTCACAGAACAGGACAGTATATATAATGCTCAGTTATGGCTGCCTATTTATCATCCTCAGTACTGGGCCCCTATATACAGTTTCAATCCTCAGTAACTGGCCTCTACACAAGTATCATCCTCAGTACTGGGCCCCTAAACACAGTATCATCCTCAGTACTGGGCCCCTATATACAGTTTCATCTCAGTACTGGGCCCCTACACACAGTATCATCCTCAGTACTGAGCCCCTATATACAGTATCATCCTCAGTACTGAGCCCCTATATACAGTTCATCCTCAGTACTGGGCCCCTACACACAGTATCATCCTCAGTATGTGGCCCCTATATACAGTATCATCCTCAGTACTGAGCCCCTATATATCAGTATCATCCTCAGTACTGGGCCCCTTATACAGTATATCCTCAGTACTGAGCCCCTATATACAGTATCTCCTCAGTACTGGGCCCTATATACAGTATCATCCTCAGTTACTGGGCTCCTACACACAGTACATCCTCAGTAATGGGCCTATATTACAGTATCGTCCTCAGTACTGGGCCCCTACACACAGTATCATCTTCAGTACTGGGCCCTACACCCCGTATCATCCTAGCACTGGCCCCTACAAACAGAATCATCCTCAGTACTGGGCCCCTACAAACAGAATCATCCTCAGTACTGGGCCCTCACACAGTATCATCCTCAGTACTGAGGCCCTAATACAGTATCATCCCAGTACTGGGACCCTACCACACAGTATCATCCTCAGTACTGAGCCCCTATATACAGTATCGTCCTCAGTACTGGCCCCTATATACCAGTATCATCATCAGTACTGAGCCCCTATATACAGTATCATCCTCAGTACTGGGCCCCTATATACAGTATCATCATCAGTACTGAGCCCCTATATACAGTATCATCCTCAGTTCTCGGGCCCTACATACACGTACCATCCTCAGTACTGGGCCCCTACACACAATACCATCCTAGTACTGGGCCCCCATACAGTATCATCCATCAATACTGGACCCCTACATACAGTATCATCCTCAGTAATGGACCCCTACACACTCATCATCTCAGTACTGGCCCCTAATGCAGTTCAATCTCTCAGTTCTGGCCCCTACAAACAGTATCATCCTCAGTACTGGGCCCCTACAGACAGTATCATCCTCAGTACTGGGCCCCTACAGACAGTATCATCCTCAGTACTGGGCCCCCCAACGTAGACTATCATCCTCAGTACTGGGCCCTTACAAACAGTATCATCCTCAGTACTGGGCCCTACATACAGTACCATCCTCAGTAATAGGCCCGTACACCCCGTATCATCTTCAGTTCTGGGCCCTACATACAGTATCATCTCAGTACTGGGCCCCACATACAGTATCATCCTCAGTACTGGGCCCCTACAAACAGTATCATCTTCAGTTCTGGGCCCCTACATACAGTATCATCCTCAGTACTGGGCCCCTACATACAGTATCATCCTCAGGGCCCCTACAAACAGTATCATCTTCAGTTCTGGGCCCCTACATACACTACCATTCTCAGTACTGAGACCCTACATACACTATCTTCCTCAGTACTGAGCCCCTACATACAGTACCATCCTCAGTACTGGGCCTCCACATACAGTATCATCCCAGCACTGTACTGGCCCCTACACACAGTAATCTCAGTACTGGTCCTACACACAGTATCATCTTCAGTACTGGGCCCTACATACAGTATCATCCTCAGTACTGGGCCCCCTACAAAAAAGAATCATCCTCAGTACTGGGCCCCTAATATACAGTATCATCCTCAGTACTGGGCCCCTACACAGAGTATCATCCTCAGTACTCGGCCCCTACAAACAGTATCATCCTCAGTACTCGGCCCCTACAAACAGTATCATCCTCACTACTGGGCCGCTACATACACTACCCTCCTCAGTACTGGGCCCCTACACACAGTATCATCTTCAGTTCTGGGCCCCTACATAGACTATCATCCTCAGTACTGAGCCCCTACACACAGTATTATCCTCAGTACTGGGCCCCTACATACAGTATCACCCTCAGTACTGGGCCCCTATATACAGTATCATCCTCAGTACTGGGCCCCTACACACAGTATTATCCTCAGTACTGGGCCCCTACATACAGTATCATCCTCAGTACTGGGCCCCTACATACAGTATCATCCTCAGTACTGGGCCCCTATATACAGTATCATCCTCAGTACTGGGCCCCTACACATTAGTTCATCCTCAGTACTGGACACCTACACAGTATCATCCTCAGCACTTCGGTCCCTACATACAGTATCATCCTCAGTACTGGGCCCC